>SNQJ01S0049151.1:11236-29239 GCA_010110895.2 Picea sitchensis | reverse complement strand
ATAATATCGTGACTCCCAATTTGAGGTTTCCGACAAATTTGGGGAAACTTCTACTCGCTACTATGAAAATGGATAATAATTAGAAATTGAAGAGCTATTGTTAGGGATAGAGACAAGAAGGATAATAATAAATAGGAATTTGGGGCACTCTGGATCCTTTTTTGGAACTGTCGTGGCTTTCCATGGAGCAAAGGTCCTATGTTAAGCTAGATCCCAAGTGATATTGATATTATTTGTCTAGTTGAAACTTGGGAGCATGAAGAGTCTAAGGTCCCTAACATAGAAGGATTTGTCTTGTGGTCGGCTTGAAACAAAAAGTCCTACCGTAAAGGGATAGAAGGCATAGTCTGTTATGTTAGAAAGAACATCTCTCCTCACACTCAACTTCATAATATCGACCCTCTCAATCAATACATTTGGATAGAAATTTCACATAACAATGTTAAGAAGAAGTATATATAAATTTGCTATTTTGCACTTATTAATTCTACTTTTTATAAGAAAAACAATCTAGATAGAAATTTCCCCTATAATAATTTAGAACAAGATATCTCTAGTTTGAAAAATGAAGGTAACATCCTCCTGTTATGAGACTTTAATGTTAGGACTGCAACCAACCAAGCTATGCGCTTAAGCAATAATTCCAACCATAATCATTTATGGTTAGATGATGACATTATTTTAACTAATAGCTACAAAAGAAGATACGAATCTAACCCGAGTGAGAATTTCTTTGGCATTGAGCTAGTCAAGCTCTGCAGCTCTCAAGACCTAATTATTTGCAATGGAGTAATGAAGTGGCCAAAATCCAACCATATGACTTGTATTCATGGACTAGGTAGTAGCGTCATGGATTATGTGATATATGATATCCTCATTTCCAATCAGATAGTAACTTTTGACCTTTTAAATGACCATGAACTCGACTCTCATCATAGACCTTTAACCCTAACTTTAAACTTTTCCATGCATAGGAATGCCATTGAATAAAATTATGATCATCAAAGGCATCTACTCTTTGACAAAAGTAAAGTTGATCTTTTCTTAAAGGATTTACATAGGGAACTACATCTCCTAACTTATAAAGAAAACATTGAAGACCTAGATATCATAATTTTACAACTACCCTCTCCTCTTCTATTAACAAGTTCTATTTCAAGGTGTCCTATAAAAAGAATAATAGAACAACCAACCCTTGGTATGATAAAGAATGAAAAATTGCTAGGAAATACATCAGGGATGTTGCTAATGAGTCCTTAAAACTTGATAAGATCAATAAGTACAAATCCCTAATTAAAAGGAAAAAAAAGGTACTATATCAATAAAAGGCATGAGAAAATTTCACAACTTTCTAAGCTTGATCTAAGAAGTTCCCGAGGAAAATTATTATCTACAATACTAAAGAAAATAATAGGATTCCCTTAAGGGACTGGAATTCCTACCTTAAAAGTCTTTATGAGTTCCCTAATGCCATGGAGACCATTCCTATTGTCCCTACAGAGGAAAAAGTTTTTTCCTTGGATGACATAGTGTTTGGGGTTAAGCGTCTTGCCAATGGGAAAGCTAAGTACATTGAAGGTTACCAATCTTAAATTTTTTAAATCAGAGGGACTATCGTCATCCCTCACATACACAAGCTCTTCAATTTAGCAGTTAAGAAGGGCTTCCCTAAACCTTGGATGCAAAGCCTCATTGTTCCTATTTTTAAAAATGGAGATAGAAACCTTCCCTCTAATTATAGGACCATTATGATTAGCCCAATTTTAGCCAAGCTATATGGAATTATTTTGGAAACGAAGATTATCCTATTGATATAAAGTCACGGGAAAGGATTTAAAGGCCAGTTCAAGTTTAGGAGATATCATCCAACTGTGAACCATCTTGTTACCTTTAGGATCATCGCAGAGCAGTTTTGCAATACTAAAACCAATATTTTTTGTTGTTTTGTTGACTTTAGAAAATCTTTTGACATGGTTCCCAAGAAACACCTTTGGGATAGGTTGGAAGAGATAAAAGTGTCTTTCGAGTTAAGGGATACAACAATAAGGTTGTATGAGAATGTTATTTCCAAATTTAAGAACATTGAGGGCTGGTCGAAAAACATTAACTGCAATATTGGAGTCAAGCAAGGGTGTCCCTTGTCCCCTAACATTTTTGGTGTTTCAATTGACAAGATAGAAGATTGTTTGGAAGAAGAAGGTTGTGTCGACCCTACTCTCACTGGTATAGTAATAAATCTTCTTCTTTATGTTGATTATATTGTTCTTATGGCTAGGAGTCCCCATGATCTTGGAAAACAACTAACGATCCTCAAGTATTTTTTCTCTAATATGGGTATAATTGTTAATACTAACAACGATAAAATCATGATCATTAAATGCAATAAGATCACTTATGATACCTTCGTATATGACAATAACAACTTGGAGGAAGTGACTTCATACAAATATCTTGGAATCGATATTCATCACAAGCTCAACTAGAATTATAGCATTGAGAAAAGGATAATTGGAGGATGGAAAGCTTATTATGGGATTGAAAATAGTTGTAAATCAGTTGATCTCTAGATGTGGGATAAGAAGAAACTCCCCTTTGATACATTGGTTATGCATGTTATTCTATATGATTGTGAAGTATGGGGATGCAGTATTTCTCAAGAATCTTGGAGAAAGATAGAGAAAATCCAAAAGAATGTTATAACATGTAACCTCAAAATTAAAGGAAATATTCCATATCCTATCCTCCTCTTAGAAGCAAGCCTTTCCCCCATTGAGAGCACAACTATGACTAGATACCTACTATATAAGAACAAGTTAAACAACATGGAAGAAAAGAGGCTTCCCAAAATTTCTTCAAACTTCAGTCATAACCACCTTCGACTCAAGCGAGGATGGCATAAAGATGCGAAGTCTTGGCTAAGCCATTGGGGAATCATGGAAGAGGCAATTTTGCAGAATAAGGATACTATTAAAAATATTGTTAAGTCAAAATTTAAAGAGAAAATGTGGTGTGATAATCAGTTAGAGGAAAAAAGGAAATTAAGGTATTACAAGGATGTAATTAACCCTAATATAAAAGATCAAAATTGTCTATTTGTTTTGATAAGTGTAAATAAAAAAATAAGAATTGTTAAGATAAGAACCAATTCTCATGAGCTCCATAGTGAAACTAGGCATTGGTCAATCCCGAAAATGCCCTCGGATGAAAGAGTGTGCCACCTTTATGACACTAAGAGTATTGAAGATGAAAAATCACTTTCTCTTAGATTGTCTAGCCTATACCGAGATCATATCTCAATTTCAAAATATTTGTCACACTGCCAACCTTCCTAACCTTCTAACTCAACAAAACTATGGTGATCTTGGAAAGCTTATCTTATTGTTTTTCAAGCACAGAAACAAAATTTTAAAGAATTGCAAGTAATCTCTTACCCTCTTAAGGTCTAATAGACCAATTCAGTCTAAATCGATGTTAATCATCATCATCATCATCATCATCATAAAATATACTTTATTTTTTTTACTTATTAACATTTTTATTATTTGTAATTATAAAAACAATTATTGAGTGAATTATAGGTGATAATAATAATATTTATAAAACAAAGCTTGTTTAACACATGGAGGTCCTAATAATTACTTTTTTAATATATTTTAAAAAAATGAAGTATTTTAATATATTTTATAATTTTAATATATTAAAAAATATATATTGGTTTGAAATTGTTAATATTAATGTATTAAATCAACATAGATCCATCTTAACCTGAGATCTATGATGTGCAAACCTTTTCTAGAGTGAAAAACTTTAGGAAAGGTTAAAAATTTACACCAATTTTTAATATTATTAAATTAAAATGTAAATAAACTATAGGTAAATATTATTTTAAAAGTTATTTAAATAAAAAACTTAAAGTAATACTCACTTTATAAAAAAACTTAGTAATACTCCCTAAACCCTGGAATGTAACACCCTTGTTTTCCCCAGCTTGTAATTAATCATAAAATAGGATTACCATGCTAAAGCATGTGGACAATGTTAATGTATTATTGTTAAACTACCCATAACTGACTATTGGGGGGTGAAGCCTTGAAGTACGAGCCATGATATATCTAGAGGAAAGAAATCAGTTAATAAAGAAAGGACCAATGGTTGAATCATCAACCACCCCCATGAATGGAAGTATGGTCTAGTTGCAGGATGTCAGCTCAAAGTACCACAAAGACCTGCAGACCCGAGCTTCCTTCTGACAGAAGGAACATGATAGGTTGGAAACCTTCCAAAAGAGGGAAGGTAAGATACATAGAGAGACAACAAGAGAGGAGAAGCGAGACGAAAGCACAATCTCGTAAGGGAGATGTGTGAGCCCAAAGGAAGTGCCGAGAACACGGCTTGAAGGACCTGAATGCGAGCTTGATGCTGAGGAAGCATCTGATAAACCTCTCAGGATCGACGTGACAGAGAGATTTTCTTTGAGAGATGGTGTAAATTCCCTAGTGATATCATGGCTTGGCACAGGGGTGGCTAGAGTGCTAAGAATGAATTCCTTTGAGCCTATGGTTGGGTTGAAAGGTGCACACCCACATTCAGTTGGTTGGATGCAACTTGTAATAGATAAGTATTCTCATACCCTATGAAATTAAGCTATAATTATGAATGAAATGGGATATACTGTGAATGAACCAGGGATGTGTATGTTTTCTTAATGGTTATATCATATCTCTTTATTCTTGTTTAAATTGTGTATTTAAGCAAGTATGGATTAGACATGTTTTGTATTCGTAAATGCTTGCGCCCTAAGGTGGCTTAAGCTAGATCCACGAACTGTGAGTTCATCGACCTTGGGAACAGTTTCATGTATGCATGTTGACACTCCTAGTCATTTTGAGTCCCTTGGAGGAGGGAGTTTGTTAAAGATTAGGAGATATAGTGCACGTATGTGTAGGATCTCTGTGAGGTAGGTAGAGACAGAGAACCACTTAATCTCTAGAGTTGAGGAATGAGTGTAAGGGGTGCGCAGAAGGTTTCTTCCAAGCATTAAGTTCAAGAGATAGTGCGCAAAGATCTTAATACTTTCAGAGCTAACAAAGCTCCGAAAGAACAACAAGTTTGAAGTATCCAAATAAGGGAAGGTCCCTTTGTTTGGAAGATGAACAGACAAAATCTGTTCCGAAAGAGCCACGGTCAGATGTGACCGTTGGATATGGGAAAGAGCGTGGGAGTTAACCCTGGAGTCATTTGAGCTTTGCGAGTTCAGTGAATTGAGAAAATTCGTCATGAGGGAGGTAAAATACTTGAAGTTTCGAAGTCCAAAGGTTAACTATAAACCTTAGATCTGAGGCTGCCCAGGAACCTCATGACCGCCAGATCTAGGAGGTAGACGATAATCAAGTTACCAGAACTACCCATGACTTAATAACCTGATAGAGGACATGTTAGTTCATGGCTGCGATCAACCTATGTCATTGATCTCATTAGTAATGGAAGATCAACGACTAGGATTAGATTGGAGTCGAGCGATCAATTCTCATATTGTGGAGGTGGAACCCCACAATCACTGTGAATCGTCGATCTATGAATGGAGATCGAGGGTGGGGAATCATTGTGGAGTGCAAAGGTGAAAGTAGCAGACGCACTAGTTTGCGGCCCACAATTTACCAACATCGTTGATCTCATCAGGCTGGAAAATCAACGACTTTGGTTAAGACCAAGTTGAGCGAGCAATTTCCAAATTGTAGAGGTCGAAATCTTTGATAAAGAGCCCACATGTTGGAGCCCCACAATTTATGTGAACCGTTGATCGTCGTTGACCTTCGATATGAGTTTGACGAGATCCATGAAACACAAGGAATGTGTGGGAAGGAGAAATATTCAAGGAGATCAAGCTCAAAAGAAATAACAATTTTAGGCGTACAGGGGAAGTCTAAGAGACAGACCCGCAGGAGGAGCAAAGGGCGAGGCCTTTTAACACTTAGAAAATATTCTAAGTCGAAAGAGATCAAGAAGCTCAGGGGGAGGAGCTACAGTGGCATAAGTTTGTAGACTCCGGATAAAGGCCCGAAGTAAATGTCAATTGTCAGATCATCTGAAGTAAACATCAATTGTTGGATCCATAGGATAGGTGGTGTAAGTATGTGGACTACGGGTAAAGACCCAAAGTAGATTATGTCCGTTGACCGGTAGGAGATACATGTCGATAGATCATAGTCTTTGGGGAAAACTACTTCGGAGGTTTCCAAGTGAGGAGTGTGACAAACTCCCGAGGTCCTGAAGGCCGAAGCAGATCGCAACTGTCCATTGCAGAGGGACACTTGACGGAAATCCATGAAGTTCGAGTGAAAGCACTCCAGGAGAAACGAGTGCATAGGATTTTGAAACTCCTGAAGCCTAAAGAGTCAAAGAACCAAAGATAATCTAGACCATCAGATCTAGAGGGTACATGGCGAAAGATCGTGAACTCTAGGTGAAAGCTCTATGGGAGAAAAAAAAGGAGTAAAGTTGGAAATTTTTGAACCCTGAATAGCCGAAGTAGCTGGGAGTCATTGATCTACGAGAGGACACATGTCATCAGATCGCAGACTTCATATAAAACTCTCCGTGAGAGGAAGAGAGTGGAGAAACTGAGATTTTAAATCGTCGAAGGCCGAAGTCCTGAAGAAGACGAAAGTCGTTGATTTGAAAGTGGACGCGTGGCACCAAATCCAGAACTTCGAGTATGATGCACTCCGGAGGAAAGAAGTCGGTGAAAGTGCTGAAGTCCCGAAAGATATCTCAATGATTGATCGAGAAGGAGGTGGAAACACCGTTGATCTGGTCTTGGTTGAAAAGTGTCGAAGTCCCGAAGAGGACAAGGGTTGTTGATTTGGGGAGGACAGGTGTCAGAATATCCGACACTCCGGAGGGATTCACTCCGGAGATTTGTGTTTGTGGATAGAGGATATAGACTATTGATTGAAGTAGATGCATGGTGATGGATCATGGAATATGGAGAAATCTATTTGAGAGTTTCAGTTGAGATTTGAGACTCCTGAATTACAGAGAGCTGGAGAGCCAATGTAAATCTCAATTGTCAAATCATTTGAAGTAGATCTCAGTCATCAGATTTTCCAAAGTAAATCTCAAGCATCAGATCGTCCGAGGTGAATCTGGACCTTCTGATCCAGAAGAGACATGGCATAGATCGAAGGATTTCGGGTAAAGTACCAAAGTAATTCATAGCCATCAGATCAAGAGGACATGTGGAATAAATCTATAAATTTTGGGTAAATACCCAAAGCAATCCTCAACCGTCTGATTCAAGTGGACACGTGGAAGGAATCTGCTTACTTCGAGGGGAAGTGAAGTTTGATATTTGAGATCTCAGAAGTCCAGAGACCCGAAGGAAATATCGACCATTGATCGAGAAAAGGGTCATAGGACCGTTGATATAATTGAAAGGTCAAACCCCTGAAGCAGAGGTAGAGCCTCTAATTGAGAAGGAAAGGTGTCCACAAATTATCAACTCTGGAATATTGACGTATGGAAGAAAGGAAAGTTTGAGACTTGAGAATTCCGAAGTCTGAAATTTCGAAACAAATCATAGTCGTTGATTTGAAAGAGGTCATATATGATCCGCAGCTTTGAAAGTGATAGATCTAAGCCTTCAGTTTAGAGGCACCATCAAGATCATGAGATCGATGGTCTTGTAGCATTGTGGGGATAAGAGATGCATGAACTTTAAAAGTTGAAGGTAGGCCTCAATCCAAACCATTGTTTTGAAGGAAGGACACATATAGGCTCGAGGAAAATTGGGGGTCGAAAGGTAGTTTGGTTTCAAACCGCCTTTGGCCATGCCTGGAATTGTGTGTTTGCATGAGGTTATTTCCCAAGGTCACCTTAAGGAGGGTCTTATTAGAAAAGGGTCTAGCGCTCAAACTCAAATATTCTACAAGCGTGAAGGGAAGGTCGCGGGTACCATTAGACCTGCACCAGGAAGTCAAAAGGGTATGTGTTTTATTATAGAATGATACCATCAAGGTATCATAGAGTCGTTTGGCTCCAGAATCGGAGATCCTTGATAGGGTAGTCGGGCTAGTTCCCCGACTTTCCAAATTAGAAACCATGGATGGTGAATCTATCATTTAAGAAAAGTGAAAAAAAATTATGCCTCGTCATGGGTTTTGTTACAAATTGGTATCAGAGCATGGTTACAACACTTGGCCTACTTAGGCTCATGTACGAGTCATGTAAGGAGGTATTGTTATCTGCATTTACTCCTTGAGGAGAAGGACATGAGATTGAACCTGTGATTTTGGGAATTCTTGTTAAATTTCAGCAGAATAATTTCTTTATCCCTTTGTCAAAGTGATAACTACTCTTATCGGAGTAGGTATATGATAATTAACATTTATAATAAGACTTGAATGTGGATAGTTAAAGGTGGTAGGGTTCTGTCAAGAGTAGTTGAAGCCCGAAGGATGGATGACCTGGTGTTCATAACACTTCTTCTAAGCATGGGCAGTTGGAACTTCAGGAACTGATGATGGTAGATTATGTAATGGTTAATACCTTTGTGGGATTCAAGGAATCTGATAGGATCAGGTAAGATCCATGGCAGTTATAGTTATTGCTCTATATTAAAATCAGAGTATATAACTCCTCATGACCAGAGAAAATTGAGATGGTTAAAACCCTATAGACGCTGAGGCAAGAAGGTTTTCTTGCTAGACGTTGTCACATAAAGAGGAAAGTGACTCTAGTTGGTTATTTCCTTGAGAAAAGGCAACATCAATACGAGATATGACTGTGAGATTAGTCTTGTAAGTGACTGAAATCTCAAACTAAAGGATACTAATGATGAAATTAAACTATCAAGTGAATGCATGAGGTAAAAAGGTGAGAGAGATGAACCTACTTATACACAAATTTGTGTACATGATCATAAGGATGAGTGGAATATCCTTGGGAAAAGGATATGGAAGCATGATATGTCCATGTATGTGAATGACATGGAAAAAAAGTGAAAGAAATAAACTAGCATGATGCATACTTATTTGTGTTTAATTATGCTTGAGTACATGAGTTTAATGCATTATGGAGCTTCCTAATATGAATCCTGATAGTAATACTAGTGAGGTATGAATGATATTAAGCATGCAAGTGATGCACATATATGATGTAAGTTAAAAAAACTAGAATATGTATGGACACATAATTTGGGTACATGACAAAGATGCATGCTTATATTCCTTATGGGATATTTGGTAAACTATTGAAGCTAACTCATGGTTGAGGACATCACAAATAGTGATGGATATGCAATAAGGAAGTTGCATGATGAAGGAGTTCCTTGTGGAGGAACTGTGTGAAGACTTTGTCATGAAAACAAAGTCACAACCTTAATGATTGTTGAGAATTAAGCAGTGAGACACAAGCTTATATGAATATATATATATACCAGAATCTTGGTTTACATTTTGAAAAACATCATGTAATGAATAGAAGATTATTAAATGAATATTGACCATTCTGATAATCGAATGGTAATGTGCCGGATGCACAGGTTCATGATCCGTTATGAACAAACAAAAAAAAAGTTTGCTATTAAAGCATGTTGATGTATCCTAAGAGTTAGGATGAGCCTAACACAGGGTTTCTCAGGAAAAAATGCAGAAAGATAACAATAATAAGTAGATTTCATAAGTAAAGGGGGAGAAAAGGAGGAACACTTTCCTCACCCTAAGAACCCTAAATTGTTTAATAGAGTCGTAGGATTAAAAGAGTAGTTGTGGAAATCAGTATAGTTGTTAAAAGGAAAGTAAACCCCCTGAGTATGATTAAATGAATAAATGAGTACGTTTAACTGAATAGGATTGGTTGAAGCCATGATTAATAAAAGACAGTGAGGCCTTAGAGGTAACTCAACTGGGTTGAAAAGTCCCAGAAGGTGTAGAAAGAGTTGGAATAAGGGGAGAGTCCTAAATTCTTCCTTGCTTAGTATTATGTTTTCTCTTCGATGAGAAAGTTGGTAAGCTAATGAAAGTAAAAAGGTTTTGACACCATAGTGATAAGGATTGTATTTATGAAGATAAATTCGAAATCTGTTTCTATTGCACTTGTGGAAACATTTGAGGATAATGTGATGACGTACATAAAGATATGCTAGGACATTTTGAAGATGTTTTATGAATTCAAATGTTATGATACATGCATTTGGTTTAATATTACAACTAATGTAATTGTGACTATGATGATGCATGCTATGTATAGAAAGGAATTGGAGCTATTGAGGAAGACGGTTGCCAATGATGGGCAACCTCAAGCAGAGGATGACCAGGAGAAGATTGTGGTTGAAAGATTGTTGACAGGGCTATAAAATTCCCCATAAAGCACCACTGATGAGGTAAAAATCAAAAAGAGGGTGATAGCAGCCAAGAACCAGTATAAAGATATCCGTGCCTATGTGGCACAAGGTATGAAGGGATTTTGTAAGAACCCCTTATGAAATATTTTATTGTCTTAGTGTTATGCATGAACTTTTGAAAGGAAGTTGTATGCCTTGGGTACCCAAGTGAGGTATGATTTAGGAAGGAGAACCTGAATAATGGAGGTATGAACCTATGGTAGTAAACACTATTTGTAACCCTTGGAATAATTCATGAACTAATATGTCATGAATTCATTAACCAATCAAGGAATGCTTAAAGGAATTCATGTGAAACTTTTGATATCATGTGTACTTATTTGGGATCATGATCGACCTATAGAAGGTAGTATGGTCCTGCTGTAAGAATGAAAGAAAATGAATAGGTCATATGAGGAAAAGTTTGGTTAAATTCCAACACACCATGGCCAAGAGCTGGTCATAAAGTGTGATGAACTTGAAAACAATGCAAGAGTGCATTGGGTATGAATGTGGCCATGAATAATTGACACATTTGTTAAAATCCTTTGAAATGTTTAATTACATTTTGAAAGAGTTTGTATGTTGAAATGAGGCATAGGCAAGGAATGGGATTCCCTTTTTATGTTTATATAGATGTGATGAACTGTTAGTATGAATGGTTTTGAATATAGATATATATACATGGATGCATGAGAGACTAACAGTTTGTTTGGTTGTGTAAAGAATGAATTGCAGGAAGAAAAGGGGTCTTGGATATGCTAGCGTTGTAAGCCCATAAGGAAGACAAATTTCATACTGAGCCAAACCTCTATGGGAAGGAAAGTCCCATAATTATGAATCTAGTTCCTGTGTGGAACAAATATGGAAATAAAATGTGGAATTGGAGATCTCTAGGTGACAGATTTACAAGGAAATTTTGAATTTAAAATTTATGATGATGTCTCGTGAATTTATGTATACCTATGATACAGGTGAAAGGAAAATATCTGCAAAGAGTGCAGAGATGAGAGACTGAACTCTCGGGTTCAAGGAAGAACTGTGAAAAAGAGTATAATCCGATCGCATGAAATAGAGACTAACAATTTTTTTGGATGTGTGAAGAATGAATTACTAGGAGAAGGGGAGTAACCTTCATCCCTATCTATTATGGTGCCAGGAGAAGGAGAGTAACATTCGTCCCTATCTATTACAGTACCGAGAGAAGGAGAGTAACCTTCGTCCCTATATATTATGGTGCCGGGAGAAGGAGAGTAACCTTCATCCCTATCTATTACGGTGTCATGAAAAGGAGAGTAACCTTCGCCCCTATCTATTACTGTACCGAGAGAAGGAGAGTAACCTTTGTCCCTATCTATTACAGTGCTGAGAGAAGGAGATTAACCTTCATCCCTATCTGTTATGGTCCTAGGAGAAGGAGAGTAACATCCATCCCTATCTATTACGGTACCAGGATAAGGATATTAGCCTTCGTCCCTATCTATTACGGTGTCGGGAGAAGGAGAGTAACCTTCATCCATATCTATTATGGTGCCAGGAGAAGGAGAGTAACCTTTGTCCCTAACTTTAGTTGATTCAGAAGGATGTCAAGCTGTAAAAGCATGAAAAATGGCTACTGTTGAGCCATGAGAACCTCGTGGTAAGACATGATTGCCTAGAATATGTTGTGTTGATGTATCACAAGTCGGAGGGAAGCCTCGACAGAGAAATTTTGAGGGACGCCTAGACTGTAAGACTCGATAGAGTCTCTGAAATTATTCTTGTGCGAGAAAACCTTGGCAAGGCAAGATGGATTACCCAAGGGATTGTATAGCAGAGAAGGGGATGCTTGATCTTAGGCTTGGAGGGTGAGTGACCGCAAGGAAGAGGAGACCTTAATAGTTCTTGTAAATTATTGATTGGGATCATGCACACGATGGGTAGTTCTTCCTATGCGAGACAACCTTGGCAAGGTAGGATGGATCACCCGAGGGACTATATAGCAGAGAAGGGGATGTCTAAGCCTGGGCATGGAGGGTGAGTGACTACAAGGAAGATGAAACCTTGATAGTTCTTGTAAACTATTTATGGGGATCATGCACCCAGTGGGTATGTCAAGGTAAAAAAACGATCTTGGATAAAAAAACAGCCATGTGGATACAAATCCACAAACTACGCAGATAATTATTGTGCTAAGATTATGAAATTTTCCTAGAATTTTTATGCAATGTTTTCGCATAAGACTATGATTAACATGCTTGTTGTCCAATAATTATTGAAATTAGGTGACCAAGATTAAAGTTCTAAAAAAGGACCTGATCGAGGAAGAAGAATCAAGATTTCTAAAACAGTTGAATGAGAAAGGAATGACAAGTGTTTTTGAGAAAGAACACTGAGGACGGTGTTCCTTTAATGGGGAGGGAATTGTAAAACCATTGTTTCCCCCGGCTTGTAATTAATCAAAAAATAGGATTACCATGATAAGTAATGTGGACAATGTAAATGTATTATTGTTAAACTTCCCATAACTGATTGTTGGGGGGTGAAGCCTTGAAGTACGAGCCATGATATCTCTAGAGGAAAGAAATCAGTTAATAAAGAAAGGACCATTGGTTGAATCATCCACCACCCCCATGAATGGAATCATGGTCTAGCTGCAGAATGTCATCTCGAAGTAACAAAGAGACCTGCAAACCCGAGCTTCCTTCTGACAGAAGGAACATGACAGGTTGGAAACCTTCCAGAGGAGGGAGGGTAAGATACATACAGAGACAGCAAAAGAGGAGACATAGGACGAAAGAACAAGATCATAAGGGAGATGTGTGAACCCAAAGAAAGTGTCGAGAACACAACCTTAAGGACCCGAACACGAGCTTGATGCTAAGGAAGCATATGATAAATATCGCAGGGTCACTGTGATAGAGAGAGTTTCTCTGAGAGATGGCGTAAATTATCTAGTGATATCATGGCTTGGCATGGGGGTGGCCATAGTGCTAAGAATGAATGCCTCTGAGCCTATGGTTGGGTGGAAAGTTGCACACCCACAGTCATCTGGTTGGATGAAACTTGTCATAGATAAGTATTCTCATACCCTATAAAATTAAGTTGTAATTATGTAATGAAATGGGATATACTGTGAAAGATCCAGGGATGTGTGATGTGACCATTGGATATGGGAAAGAACATCGGATTTAACCCTGGAGTCATTTGGACTTCGCAAATTCAACAAACTGAGAGAATTCGTCATGAGGGAGGTAAAATCCCCAAAGTTCCGAAGTAACGAGGTTAACTCTAAACCTTAGATCTGAGGCTTCCCGGGAACCATCTTGACCACCAGATCTGGGAGGTAGACGATAGTCAAGGTACTAGAACTACCCATGACTTAATAAATTGATAGCAGACATGTTAGTTCATGGACGTGATAAACCTACATCATTGATCTCATTGGGAATGGAAGATCAATGACTAGGATTAGACTAGAGTCGAGCGAGCACTTCTCATATTGCAGAGGTGGGACCCCACAATCACTGTGAACCATCAAACTATGAATGGAGATAGAGGGTGGGGAATAATTTCAGAGCTTAAAGGTGAAAGTAGTGGACGCTCTAGTTCATGGACCACAATTTACCAACGTTGTTGATATCGTCGGGTTGGAAGATCAACGACTCCGGTTAAGACCAAGTTGAGCAAGATTTTTCCAAATTGTGGAGGTTCAACTCTTTGATAAAGAGAACACATGTTGGAGCCCCACAGTTTATGTGAACCATCAATCATTGTTGACCTTTGATATAAGTTTGACAAGATCTCTGAAATGCAAGGAATGTGTGGGAAGATGAAATCTTCATGGGGATCAAGCTTAGAATAAATAGCACTTTCAAGCGTGCAGACGAAGTCTAAGAAACATACCCATAGGAGGATCAAAGGTTGAGGCCTTTGAATACTTATAAAATATACTAAGTTGGAATAGATCAAGAAGCTCACAAGGAGGAGTGACAGTGGAGTAACTCTGTAGACTATGGTTAAAGGTTTGAAGTAAACATCAACTGTCGTATCGTCCAAGGTAAACGTCAGTCGTTGGATCCAGAGGACAGGTGGCATAATTCTATGGACTTCAGGCAAAGACCCAAAGTAGATCATGTCTATTGGTTGGCAGGAGATACGTGTCAATAGATCATAGTCTTCGAAGAAAACTACTTCAGAGGTTTCCAAGTGAGGAGTGTGAAAAACTCCCGAAGTCTCGAAGGCCGAAGAATATCGCAATCATCCATTGCAGAGGGACATGAGGCGGAAATCCATGAAGTTAGAGTGAAAGCACTCCAGGAGAAATGAGTGCATAGGAGTCTGAAACTCCCAAAGCCTAAAGATTTGAAGAACCAAAGAGAATATGGACCATCATATCCAGAGGGTATGTGGTGAAAGATCGTGAACTCCAGGTGAAATTACTCCGAGAGAAAACAAAGGAGTAAAGTTGGAAATCAACGAACCCCAAATAGTTGAAGTAGCTGGGAGTCGTCGATCTATGAGAGGAAACATTTCATCAGATCGTGGACTCCAAATAAAAAGTTTTGGGAGAAGTAGAGCGTGGAGAAACTGAGATTTGAAATCATCGAAGGTCGAATTCCCGAAGCAGATGATAGTCGTTGATTTGAAAGTGGATGTGTGGCACCAGATCTAGAACTCTGAGTATGACACACTCTAGAGGAAATAAGAGGGTGAAAGAACCAAAGTCCCGAAGGAGATCTCGATCGTTGATCAAGGAGGAGGTTGAAGGACCATTGATCTCGTCTTGGTTGAAAAGTGTCTAAGTCCTGAAGAGGACCAGAGCCGTTGATTTGGGGAGGACAAGTGTCAGAAGATCTGACACTCCAGAGTGATTCACTCTAGATTTTTTTGTTTGTGGAGAGAAGATATAGACCGTTGATTGGAGTAGATGCATGGCAACGAATAGTGGACTCCAGAGAAATCTGTTTGATATTTTCAGTTGAGATTTGAGACTCCCAAAGTCCATAGAGCTAGAGAGTTGAAGTAAATATCAACCATCTGATCATCTGAAGTAGATCTCAGTCGTCATATCATCTGAAGTAAATCTCAGGTGTCGGATCATCCGAGGTGAATCTGGATTGTCTAATATAGAAGAGATGTGGCATAGATTGGAGGATTCTGGGTAAAGTCCAGAAGTAATTCATAGCCATCATATCAATAGTACAGGTGGCACAAATCTATAGATTTCGGGTAAAGACCCAAAGCAAGCCTCAACTGTCTGATTCAAGTGGACACACAGCAGGAATCTTCTTACTTCGAGGGGAAGTGAAGTTTGAGATTTGATATCTCAGAAGTCCGGAGACCTGAAGGAAATATCAACCGTTGATAGAGAAAAGGGTCATAGGACCGTTGATCTAGTTGAAAGGTCAAACCACCGAAGCAGAGGTAGAGCCACTGATTGAGAAGGAAAGGTGTCCATAAATTGTCGACTCTGAAAGACTGATGTATGGAAGAAAGGAAAGAGACTTGAGAATTTTGAAGTACGAAATTCCGAAACAAATCACAGTCGTTGATTTGAAAGAGGTTAGATCTGATCCCCAGCTTTGAAAGGGATATATTTGAGCCATCAGTTCAGAGGCACCATCAATATCATGAGATCGATAGTCCTATAGCATTGCAGGGATCAGAGATGTGTGAACTTTCACTACTACATATTGAAAAAATTATGACGACTACTTGTGACGAAAGTATTCTTTCGTTGAAAAATTCAAGAGAAAAAGTTCAATTTTTCAATTTTGATCTAAATCCACCCTGTATTCGTCGCTCTATCGACAAAACCAAACTTTCATTTGTTTTGTGATGATCATCAAGATGGTGGACTATTGTCTCTATTTCGACAAACTTGTGTTTTCGTCACAAGAGCGACGATCACTATTGACCGTTCCACTTTTTGATACTATCCATAGTGATCGTTATACATTTTGACAAAGTCTAAATTGATATAGTCAATGTTCTTCACAAGAGCGACGATATGACCGTTATAACTGTTCTAGTATTTGACAAAGTGACCTAAATATAACAAATAAATAGGTAAAAAAAAAAGAAATATTTAGGTCACGGTCGTCGCAATTGCGACGACAGTGACCTCAATTGACCTATAAATATTTGACGATTTAAATATGTTGCGAAAATATTTCTATAACAATGATGGTTCTGAAAGGGTATTTTTGTGCGGAAGAATGTCACGGAATATAGTTATAGGTGGGGAAAAAAGTAAAGCGGGTGAAAAGGGTGATGGTAGATGTTATTTCCCTTTCAAAAAATGTTGTCTCGTACGTCCCGTAATAATTTTAATAGCAACAACTACAAAACATTGTAGGAAATATGGGCACATTGATGGTGGATCCAATGAATATCATCCCATGGTAATTATCTATATATTCATTATTTGTTTTTATGTTGTCAAATTTATATAAAATTATCAAGATTGTTTGAATGTCAACTCTATATTGTTTGAATGTTTGTTATAGTATACACTAATTTTCCATGATTGTTTTTAATTATAAAGTTAGACTTTCCCTCTAACTTTCCACAGAATATTGCACCAAGTATTAGTAGAAATGATGTTGTACAAGTTGAGGAACATCATGACCAAGCAAATGAGGATCTCATGGAAGAAGATGATCAGACAAATCAAGTTAATGATCCCATGGAAGAAGATGATGGGACAAATCAAGTTAATGATCGCATGGAAGAAGATGATGGGACAAATCAAATGATCCAAGATTTGTTTTCGCAGCTGGATGAGGATGGGGACAATGCTAGTATTTATGATGAACCTCTATTAGAAAAGGAAAATAAACGACTTTATGAAGGATCAAGAGAAAATCTTCTCTCCACTACATTGTTGCTAGTGAACTTAAAGGTTATGAATAATTTTTTGAACACTTGTATGACACAGCTCCTAAGGTATGTAATATGTTTCATCTCATATTATACATAAATGTTGATTTTTTTCTCTTTGTTTATAGTGTTAATTAATGTGTAAAATAAGAATGCAATTTTTACGATTAATATTCTTTGCATTAACTAGTTATTTGTTATGTTGTATATTGTTAGGTGAAGTTTTGTTACCATCATCAAATATTTTACCTCGCACATATCGAGGTTTTCATGCAATTATGAAATAAATTGGAATGGATTATCAAACTATAGATTCATGTCCTAATGACCATATTATATATTATGGACAACATGCTTCGAAAACAAAATGTCTGCAATGTCTTATCAGTAGATATTGAACCAATCAAGTAACAAAAAGGGTGCCTCGAAAGGTTCTTCGTCATATTCCCATAATTCCATGTTTGTATAGATTGTTCAGGTGTGAAAGCATAGGACAATTTATGGATTACCATGCATGTAACAAAAGTGGAGATGGTGTTCTTCGAATGCCTGTCGATGGTTCTGCATTTAGGGAAATTGAGGAAAAATGGGCAGATTTCAAAGATGAACCTTGTAATGTTAGGCTTACATTGGCAGGTGACGGTGTTAATCCATTTGGAGAGATTAGGTCTATTTACTCAGTGTGGCCTATTTTTTTTATCAACAATAACATTCCTCCTTGGATGTCAATAAAGAGGGAGCACATAATGTTGACAATG
>SNQJ01S0049150.1:51258-67256 GCA_010110895.2 Picea sitchensis | reverse complement strand
GATCTAAGCCTGCTCTTTAGCTGCAATGCACCCAAACAGAAAAACGCCAAGCATCCCCTTCTTGCATTTTTTCACCAAGGGGGCATTTCCTAAGAAAATAAGCCCACTTATCAAAAATATGTGCTAACAAAATGCTTATGTGAATAAAGTTAAGCTAGTGATAAAATATCTATTAAAATTTACATTTCCCCATTATGTTGAATTTAGATTGACTGTCGAGTTATTATATATTATCCATGCTATTTTTGGTACACTTGTCTAGATAGTGAATAATTGTTTGTTTACTCGTATTCATTAAGGGAAGAAAATTGTGAAATATTTAATATAGATTATATGTGGTATTCTTAGGGAATAAGCAATTTTTTCTAGACAATGAATGACAATGGATTTTGTATTCTTATAGAGATGGTAGATTGGTCTAGATGTTGACTAATGATTGATGATTGTATTCTTAATGAAAGAGATTTTTTTAAATGGCCGGTAACAATTATATGATGGAATTCATAAAGAAAAGGAATCTTATCTAGAATACGAATAATTATTGTTGTTGTAATTTTTAAGGGAAGGAAAATTTTGTCTAGTCTTTGAGAAATCGAATGATTTAAATTGCGTTACGATATAGTACCTTAATATTAATTTAATCATGAGTTTAGATTAGATTTGGTTATGGGAATATATACCTCCATTTTCTTCAGAACAGTCGCCAGTTCTGAGACCTTAAATGGTCAAAATCAATAGGATGAATCCTAGACTTGAGCATTGATTATGTGTCTTGGAGGTCCTAACATTGCAGGGTAGGTTGGGAGGATATTCATTCTTCTTATATTTATGAGATATGATGGATCTATTAGTAGCATGTTGTTGTAATTCATTCTTTCCATGTAGTGATGTAGATGAAAAGAGGATATGTAATATTGATGTATGTTATTGTGCACATCACTTGTTCTAACTGATGTTTGATTTTATTTTATTTTCATTGTATCTACTGACTTTATGTCTCAACAGAGGGGTCATTACATATGTTATTAGAGTAGGTTCAACCCTGGGAAATTGGAACGTTACACTTTCCACTGTGTTAAAAATGAAATGATTAAATATGTATCCCTAATTAATTTGAAATTTTCAATGCAGGTAATCATGGTTAGAGGATGCATGGGAAGTAATCGGCATGGTACTAGAGGAAGAGGTGTGACACCTCCGATAGTATCCATGCGAGAGGGATCTAAGCCTTAGGGAGATGAGAAGATGAATGATCATGAGAAGGTTGTTGTGGGAGATGTGGTAGGTATGATGAGATCCTTCTAGAGGATGTCATAGGCATTGATCAACTACCTATATTGATATGAGGGTAGAGAATTTGTGCCCAATGAGGGTTCACAATGCGCTCCATATGATAGTATTAATATACACAAAGAACTAGAGAAAGTGAATTTTCCCGAGTTCTAGGGTGCCACAGATGGCTTAGCCGCTGAGGTTTGTTTGGAGAACATGGAGATGTGCTTCACACTTCATGAGTTTACCTCCAACATGAGAGTTTGTATGAAAATATTTCAACTGAAATTGAGTGCTCTACTTTGGTGGAAGACACTCCTACCTCAACTAAACATGGTCGTGGAAGACATGTCATGCGAATTGTTCGAGGAATGATTTTGAGAGAGGTACTTGTTCACTGAATTCATTGAGTGCTAGCTTAATGAGTTCAATGCCTTACAACAAGGTATTCGTATAGTGACAGAGTATGAGGCCAGGTTCATGGAGCTACTTAGGTATGCTCCATATCTGAACACACAGAATTTAAAGGTCAACAAATTTGTGTTCAATATTAAATTCAATGTTTGTGTGAAGGTGAGGATCCTAATGCCTCAAACGTTGGATGATGTAGTTCATAAGGCCCTCATATATGAGGAAGAACTGTATAGTGGGGTTAAGGGCATGACTCCTTCTAGACCAATTGGACATACGACATCAGGAGTGCAAAAATATCAGACACCAACTAGATAGACTTCTGGGCACCGAGATACACCCAGAGGACATATGCTCTCGACACCAAGATGAAAAAATCCTCATGGGACGATTCCTTATATAGCACCCCATCAACAAAAAAAACAACATTGTCCACAATAATAGCAACAGTGTAGGCCTATTTAGCAGAACATACTAGGATCACAGACTACTAGGCCAACAACTTCTACTTCAGGGACTAGGAGAAATGGACTGAAGACAAGATGTTGGAAATTTGGAGAGCCACATTACTAGCGATAYTGTCCTATTGAGAAGGCTAGAGTGGCCAAATCATGATGAACCACTATGGTTGGAGATATGATCAATGCCCACAAGATTCATGCAATGGTGAAAACCCGCCAGGCCAAGCACCAGTCCACTATGACCGAGACATCAGGTACGATCATCGATAAAACCTTTAGTATTTTGATAGATCTAGGAGCTACAGAGAGATTTATTCCTAGTGCAGTGATAAATAAAATTAAGGTAAAAGAATTTGAGGAGGACATGTTTAGATACGTAGAAATGGCATCGGGTGCCAAACAAAAAGTTGGAGGAAAGGTTACAGATTGTAGCATTAACTTGGGAGATTTTGTAGCGAAGGTAGATATTTATGTCATGATCTTAGGATATTATGACATAGTGATTGGTATGGACTGGATAGAATATGTAATATTCCAGATATAAAAAGTATGCAGAACAAAAATAAATAGCTAGAAATGGCAGATGAACAACAATATAGCTAGAACAACACCACAATAATACCAAAATGATACCAGAATAACACCAGAAATAAAACTTTGATTACTAAGAACAATGCTCACTTGGCTCTTCAAGGGGGAAACCTCCAACAGAGCAGATCTCTATTGCAAAAATACCCAAGAAAAAATTTCTCATACCCTCGACTCATATTTATACTAAATATGACTATCAAAAGAACCATCTAGAGGAAGATCCTTCTAGAAGCGGAAGCTTCTATTAGGTATTCTTACATTGGAATTATTCTTCCTTATTGCTAGGCCTTATTAATATGGACCTTTATTAAATCAAAATATATTATTCTACCTACGTGAGGGGTTAGTTCCCTAACATGTACCCCCCCTTAAAAACAACCTTTTCCTCAAGGCTTGAGATGTGGAAATTGTTGCAGAATGGTCATTGGTTCCCAAGTGGAATCTGTTGGATTTTTATGTTTCCACTGGACTAACACTTCCTTGATGATTTGCTGACACAAACGACGCTCACGTTGGTCCAAACCCTCTTATGTTTGTAGCCAAATGGAGCCTTATTCGTCCAACTCGGGAAGGTTGGTTTGAGTTTGGAACTTAGTTCCAATCACCTTCTTTAAGAAGGAATCATGAAAAAAAGGATGGAGCTTAGAATAACTAGGAAAATATAATTGATAGGCCACCTGTCCCACATGCTTGATAATGGTATAAGGACCATAAAATTTGGGTGCTAGTTTCTGACAATGGTCAACCTTGAGGGAATTTTTCTTGTAAGGTTGTAGTCGAAGAAACACCTGATCCCATTCTACAAATTGACATTTAGAGCGACCTTGATCTTCTTGTTGTTTCATGTGATTCTGGGCCATGACTGAATTCTCTTTGAGGGTATAGAGAATATCCTCTCTAAATGTAAGTGTTTGTTGAACCACTTGGACCTTCGAGACACCTAGAAAAAATGAGAGAAATGAAGGTATATTTTGTCCATATACCACTTCAAAAGGAGTCATGCAAGTAGATATATGGTATGAAGTATTGTACCACCATTCAACTAGTGGTAACCATTGAGCCCACTTATTTTTCCTTTCTGAGGAAAAACACCTCAAATATATTTCCAAACGCTTGTTTACAACTTCAGTTTGACCATCAGTCTGGGGAGGATAAGTTGTGTTGAGACACAATTGGGTGCCTTGTAGCTTGAACAATTCTTGCCAAAAATTGCTGGTGAAAGTTGGGTCGTGATAAAAAACAATAGAATGCGGCATGCCATGAAGTTTGAAGCCCTGATCCATGAAAATTTGAGCCACAGTGGATGTTGTAAATGGGTGTTGAAGAGCACAGAAATGAGAATACTTGGAAATACGATCAACCACCACCATGATGACTGATTTATTTCCCAATTTAGGTAATCCTATGATAAAATCCATAGAGATATCATGTCAAATAGTAGGTGGAATCATAAGCAGTTGTAGTGTGCCAAGATATTTGATTGTTTATCCCTGCATTGACACACATCACATTCAGCCACAAAACTATGAATGTCCTGCTACATACCATCCCAGAAAAAAGAACGTTTGACCTTGTCATAGGTTTTGGTAAACCCAGAGTGCCCAACTGTGGGTGTAGCATGAAGCTCAGAAAGTACCATGGATTTAAGTTTTGAATGATTACTTAAATACAAATGAACTTTGTATCGAAGCTCATCATGGAGCCAAGAGTACCCCAGGGAAACTGGAGAATTGGACTGAAATTTTTGTATCAGATGCAAATTTTTGGGATCATGTAGCCATTCCTAGCAAACAACTTGGAGCCAATCTTGTACAATGAAGGAGAGAGAAAAAAGGGACCCTTCATCTTCATATTTTTGAGAAGGTGCATCCACAACCACATTATCTTTTCCTTTCTTGTAAATTATCTCATAATCATATCCAAAGATCTTAGTCACCCATTTTTGTTGATCTGGGGAGGAAATGCGTTGTTCCAGAAAATACTTGAGGCTTTGACGATTTGTATTAATTTGGAAGCATCTCCCCAATAGATAAGGGTGCCAAAGGTAACCGACATGCATAATAGCCAAAATTTAATTTTAATACATTGATTTGCCCAAATTTCGCTCAGACAATTGTTTGTTGGTAAAGGCCAAAGGCCAACCCTCTTGCATAAAGACAACTCCAATTCCTTTCCCTGAAGAATCACATTCTAAGACATAGGTCTTTGTGAAATCAGGAAGGGCCAAGACTGGAGTGGTGCACATGGACATATTCAAGGTTTGAAAATAATGAGAAACTGTTGGAGTCCAAGTGAAAGAATTATTTTTAAGGAGTGTAGTGAGAGGTTTTGCAATCTTTCCATAATTCTTAACAAACTTGCAATAATAACCTGTTAAGCCCAGAAATCCATGCAAGATTTTGAGAGTCTTTGGGTGAGGCCAGTCTGGCATAGCTTCAATCTTTTTAGGATCCACCCTGACGCCRACCTTTCCAACAAGATGACCCAAGTACTYGACTTTCGAGGCGCCAAAAGCACATTTAGATTGTTTCAGGAAAAGTTGGTGCTGAGAAGGTAGATGGAGAACTCAATCCACATGAGAAAGATGGTATGTCCAGGTTTTTCTATAGATGAGGATATCATCAAAGAAAACTAAGGAAAAATGACATAGAAAAGGACAAAAGACATGATTCATCAGGCTTTGGAAAGTGGAGGGAGAATTACACAAGCCAAAGGGCATGACCAAAAACTCATAGTGGCCCTCATGAGGTCTAAAGGCAGTCTTAGGAATGTTTTACTATTTCATATGGATCTGGTGGTAGCCATAACGAAGATCAAGTTTATTAAATAACTAGGTGCCACTCAATTCATCCAAGAGGTCATCAATGATAGGAATGGGAAATTTGTCTTTAATGGTGAGTTTGTTGAGGGCACGAAATTCATGACACATGCACCAAGAACCTTATTTATTAAGGACCATGACAACAGGAGAATATTAGGGGCTCGTACTATGGCGGATAACACCTGCATTGAGCAGTTCTTGAACTATTTTCTCATTTTAATTTTTTTTGGAAAAGGGGTGACGATATGGACGGATATTGAGAGGAAGGCTTCCTGGGACAAGGGGAATGGAATGATCATGAACACCACGGGAAGGAGGGATTCCTTGGGGAGTGAAAAAAACCACTTGATGTTTAGAGAGGATGGATTGGAGGTCCTGTGACACAAAGGGCATCTCAGTTACTTGTATGGCATGGAGTTGAGAAATAATGCTAGAATGACCTTTTTTGAGCATCTTTTCCATGCGATGGGAACTAATGATCTCTAGGGAACTGGTAGTGATGCCTTGGAACTTATATTGTTGACCCTCCTAGTCAAATTGCATGGTTAATTCCTTAAACTCCATGAGAATAGGACCCAAAGTCCCTAGACATTCTACACCCAACACAATGTCACAACCTCCCAATGCGATAGCAAACATATGAGATTTCAGGTGGTAGTCACCAATTTGGAGATGCACATTTTTACCACGCTCTCCACATTTCATGGACCTAGAATTGGAAATCATGATTTCAAAATTATTGACTACATGGATATAACAATTAGTTTCTTGGGAAATGTGACGATGAATAAAATTATGGGTGCTTCCACTATCAACAAGAATGATGAACTTCCTATGCTTGATGTAACCAATTAGCTTGATGGTTTGGGGAGTAGAAAAGACAATGAGAGCATTTAGGGAAATGATCGGTTCTACTTCGGGAGGGTCTGAGGGAGGGGTTATGTCAGTGGGTTCAAGTGACACAGACACAAGGGGATCTTCAACATCCTCTTTTGAAACATCCTCTGAGACTACCATAAAAATATTTTGTTCCTTACACTTGTGTCCCGGAAAATATTTGTCATCACAATTATGACAAAGGCCTTTGAGTTGGTATTTAGCCATTTTGTCCCTGGTCAATTTTTGGATCTTTAGTGGAGTATAAGGAGGAGTGGGATTTACTGGTTTAGTGCGAGGAATAAAGGAGGGTTTTCAGTTTTGAGAAGAGACAACCTGTTGTGCTTCCTTAGCTCTTTTAGTAGCCTCCACCCAACTTTGAGGCCAAGCCATGATGACATGGGCACGAATCTCATCCTTGAGGCCACTTATAAAACATTCTCGGAAAAAAGCATCAGACATGCTCTCTGTACGAAAAGCTAGTCACTCAAAAGAAGTTATAAAGTCTTCCACTATGCCAAATTGTTTCAACTTTTTCAAATGGCCTAAATAGTTGGTGTCAGTTTCAAAGCGTTCATCAAGCTCTGCCACAAAGTGTGTCCAAGAAACATACCCTTGGTGGGAAATGTTTCTCCATTTACACCATTTCCAACATTATCGATCTAGATGGATAACACCATATCGAAGTTTGGTCAACTCATCTGTAATGTCGTAAAAAGAGAAATAATGTTCTATTTGAGTTACCCAACTAGTGGGATCTGAGACATCAAATTTGGTCACATCCACACGTGGAAGGCGTAGGTCACACTGAAATTGATGGGGATGAAAGTTATGGGTATGCAAGGAAGTTTCACCTTCGGTATGTAATGGTGGGTCATATAAGGGAGGATATTTAGGGATATGCAGCTTGGTGTCTATCATCATATTGACATATTCAATATGGGTAGTAATTTCTTGTTTGAGGTCTTGTTTGAGTTCCTCGATTGAGGCAGTGATGGAGGAATGCATGTTTTTATTGATGGTGGAAATATTGGCACTGAGTTGTCTCACTTCTTGTTGGGTCTCTGTGAAATTAGAGTGCAAGGTATTGAAGCAAGCTTCCAAGTCTTGGCTACGGGTATGGGCCATGATGACGAGGGAACCGAAAAGGGGTAGGTGGGGTCAAAATATTTGCTGAAAAATGATAGGTATGAATGTGATAAGGTCAAAGAGATAAATCCAATTGAATAGGTCTCAAATAATGGTTCCAAAAGGATCCAAACTACTCTGATCTGAAGAATACTGCAGTGATGAAATTCCCAAATGATTAATCAGGAAGAAATGTGTAGTAATTTGAAAACTTGAATGCAAGAGACACAGTTGCGCGGAAATAGATCTTGTCTATTTTATTTTTTGTTTCTGTCCCCAAGGTTAGGTATGCAAGGGTTCTACAAACAAGGGTGTTCCCTGTGTTATAGCTCTCTGATATATGTGTGGGGTCCAACATTAGTAATTAGACCAATATCTCAGGGAACCAACTAAGGAGGCTAGACCATGCCCTTAGTCGTACTACATGACTACCTAGGTACTAGAAAGTATATTCCGAAGTGTTGTTCTCGGTGGCACTATAGAAGTCAGGCGGCTGATCGATTTATCTATGGAGGGCTTTAGGAAATATAGGTTGATCCATATACAGGTGTTGTCTGATGCGTTACCACTCGAAGGGGTACCAACAGGGGTTACAAGGGTGGTCAATAGATGTGTGCTTAAGTAACACTTGTATTACATGTGTGTATGAATCCCCGACTGCGGGTTTATGCACATAATGACACGTCTATGTAGCTTAAAGATGGTGGAATACGTCTCTACCCTGAAAAAAATTAACCAACAATTTTTTGTCGAGGAAGGGGCTCTAATACCACTTGTAATATTCCAAATATAAAAAAGTATGCAGAATAGAAATAAATATCTAGAAATGGAATATGAACAACAATATAACTAGAACAACACCACAATAATACCAAAATGATACCAGAATAACACCAGAAAGAGCACTTTCATTACTGAGATCAATGTTCACTTGCCTCTTCGAGGGGGAAACCTCCAGCAAAGAAGAACTCGATTACAATAATATCTAAGACAAAAGTTCTCATACCCTCAACTCCTATTTATACTAAATATGTCTATAAAAAAGAACCATATAGAGGAACATCCTTCTAGAAGAGAAAGCTTTTATTAGGTCTTATTACATTGGACTTATTCTTCCTAATTGCTAGACCTTATTAATATTGACCTTTATTATATCAAAATATATTATTCTACCTACGTGAGGGGTTAGGTCCCTAACAAAATCGCATGATGCAACACTTAACTGTAAGACAAAACAATTAAGTTTGATAGATGATTTGGCAAAGAGTAGAGTGTTTGTAGGAGAAACCAGGGACTTTCCTTGAGGTTTATTTCTTCCCTACAGCTACAGAAGAGTATGCACAAGGGATGAAAGTTATATGCCATCTTAGCGCTAAAAAAAAAGGGCGAGGTGGAAGGAATAAAAAACCTTCATTTAGTAGAAGAGTTTGTAGATGTATTCCCTGAAGAGTTGCTAGTTTTTCTGCACGAAAGAGATTTGGAGTTTACAATATACTTGAAACCTGGAACTAAACCAATAGACTCCTTACCATATTTCAACACCTAAATTGCAGTAGTTGAAAATTAAATTGAAAGATTTGTTGGATTTGGGACTTATACGTATGAGCATATCATCATGGGGTGCGCTGGTGATTTGTTTTAGAAAGAAAGATGATTCATGGAAGGTTTGTATTGACTATCGTCAATTGAACAAATCTACGATCAACAACTAGTATCTGTTTCCAAGGATAGACAATTTGTTTGATCAGATGAAAGGAGCAACGATGTTTTCGAAGATTTATTTAAGATCGATATATCATCAATTATGGATTAAGAAGGAAGATATCCCTAAGGCCATGTTTAAGACTAGATTCATACACTATGATTTTACAGTTTTAACATTTGGGTTGACGAATGCCCCGAGGTTATTCATGAGTTTGATGAATGGGGTGTTCTACGAGTACTTGGACAAGTTCTATCAAGTATTTATTGATGACATACTAATTTTTTATTAGACTAAAGAACATAATGACGAACACTTGATATTGGTCCTACAATTTCTAAGTGAAAACAAATTGTGTGGGAATCTATCAAAATGTTCTTTTTACCAGTCGAAGATTCATTATTTGGGACATATCATATCTGGAGAAGGTATCATTGTTGAGCCAATGAAGGTAGAGGCTATTATGGAATGACCATCATCGACAAATGTACATGAAGTATGTAGCTTTATAAGTTTAGTAGGATAATATATCTTAATGCGAATCTGCGAGAAAATATTCTAGCTCTATAGATTGATGATGATTAGTACAACGAAGTTAAGGATAATACCAGAGAAGATACCATGATGGTACCGAAGTTTGAAGGTTATTATATGGACAACGACGGATTTTTGAGATATAATGAAAGAATATACATACCACCTAATGATGAATTAAGAAGTTTGATATTAAACGAAGCTCATCGAGTAGTTTACATGGCTCATCCAGGATTCATGAAGATGAGGGAAGACATTAACCCTTTATTCTTCTGGAAGGGAATGAAGATAGACGTAGTGAGTTATATGTCAATATGTATAGAATGTCAACAGTTGAAGGTTGAACATAGACATCCATAAGGACTTTTACAACCACACGTTATTCCTGAATCGAAATGGGAGGTCATTCCGATGGATTTATTGTTGGATTTACACTTACGACAAGGAGACATGATTCAATTTTTGTAGTCATTGACACTCTAACGAAGAGTGCACACTTTATTATAGTGCGTACAATGTATCAGAAACCGGTTATAGCCAAATTTTTTGTTAGCAAGATTGTGAGGTTACATGGAATACCAATAAGGATCATATATGATCAAGGATCAATGTTTATACGACAATTTTGGACCAATTTCCTAGTTTCCTTGGGAATGCAACTGAATTTTGGCACAATATATCACACAGAGACATATAGACAAACATAGAGAACGAACCAAATTTTGGAGGATATTATGTGTATTTATGTAATGGATCAACATAAACATTGGGAATACTTCTTTCCATTGGTACATTTGGCATACAACAACTGCTACCAGAGTACGATTAATATGGAAACATTTGAGTTTCTTTACAGGCGACCATGTCAAACGTTGTTGAGTTGGGATCAACTTGAGGATAGGGTCCCGGTGGGACTAGAAGTGATCCAAGAAATGGAAGAACATATGCAATCAATAAGACATAGGATTCAAGAAGAACATGATCGAAAAAAACATTATTTTGATGCACATCACGTTGACCACAGTTATGAAGTCGGTGATAGAGTTTTCTTGCTGGTAAAACTGCACAAGAGTTCGATCAAGTTGTGAAAGGGTTCTAAACTCTCTCCTAGGTTTGTGGGACCTTTAAAAGTTGTGGAAAAGAAAGGACTCATGGCTTATCAACCAGCCTTGCCTGATTCTTTGAGGCATATGCATGTTGTATTTCATGTATCTGTTTTATGACATTATATTAGTGATCTATCACATGTTATTGAAATTCATTTTTTGCAGATTTGGGACAGGGGTGCTCTCATGGAAGAGCCAATCCACATTCTATACCATCGCATTCGACATCTCTGGTGCCGAGTATTCAATCAGGTCAAGGTCCAGTGGGACAACTATACTCCACACTCGACTACCTAAGAGGACACATATGAGATGCATCAACAATTTCCTTACTTGTTTGATAGATTAGACATATAGATCCATGCTAGATACATTTATTTACTTTCATTTATATACTATACAAACTTCGGGATGAATTTTAAAACAAGAGGGGGTGTATGTAACATCTCGTTCTATTGAGCACACTTTTATTGACATATTCTTTGAGGAAACTTGCATGCAAGTCATTCGATTATGGTGCATTATGATTTCGTTTCAATTATGGGTTATATATGATGATGCTGATGTATGGTGACTTATTTCTATTTTGATGTATATGTATTGGCAAATGCTATTGACCAATTTTCCTAAGTGTGCAAGACACATGAAAAGTTATGGATGTTGATGGCATCAATGAACTTCCTTAGACTTTGGATTGAGTCAGGGAGTGGATTATATTTGTTTGAGTATTTCTTTTTATGCACATGTGACATATGATTGATTACAATATGATTTATGTATATGGATTATTGACATGGTTTTTTTTAGTGGATGCAGGCTTGACAATGCCCGTTGATCCGATTCACATAAGTAGTAAAGGGGCCATGCACAGAAACCAAAAATTTGAGGGAGAGGTGTGGCAACATCCTCGTCACAACATACTAGCACTCACACCATGGTATGAACTATAGCTTAAAAATTACCTAGTTCAATATGTCCAGGATGTCGTGAGGGAAAATTGAGATAGTCGCTCACGGAGATTTCTAAGGGGTGTGGAATAAGACAAAATATGTATTCTTTAGAATCCCTTATTCTCTCACAATGTCGACCGAATGGAGTGTTGACTCCAAGGGTCGGACAAACTTCCAAAACTAGTCAAAGGCGAGTGGCACCCTTGGATTATGGAGGTGCGTCTTGAAGGGAACATCGCATAATTAAAACTTGAGTCAATAGATCTAGGTGTCCTAGAAAACATTGAAATGGTTATACCTTGTTAGAATAAAACTAATTAATTAGTCGGTATAATATAAATCCTAATAGAAGTCTAAGTCTAAGTCTAAAATTTAAGTAAATGACTAAATGAACTATGAATTAAGATAAAATATTTGAGATAAATTCAAACTCTATAAAAATGGGGAACAAAATTTAAAGGGTGGATAAAATGCACATGTGCGTATGAAATTAATAAAAAGGACTTTTAAAATAGAAAGAAATAAAATCTTGAGAGAATAGGTATATACATAGAATAGTCTCTTAAGTCAAACTACCACCAAGTCTAACTAGAAGAAGACTCCTAATCCCACCCCACTCTAACTAATATCTAGTTAGGAGACACTCATTAAATGAGAATTTGGGGAACAAAGGGACAACTAAGAGTGAAAATAGGAACACATTGGGGAATGTTATGGAAATTGGCTTTTTAAATAAAATAAAAATAGTAATTACTTGTGCAACTTGGGGAGAGTGTAACAAGTGTGTGGGTGAATACTCATAATTTAATTAATTTAAAAAGTTAATTATTTGTGCATGGTGACATGTGTCATTGGGGATTTTTCTATAAAACAAATGGTGTAGAAGAGAAATGGATCTCATTTTTTGTTGGTAATGTTATGCTGCCAAAATTTTGTGGATTTTGTTTTACATGTGAGAGTTGGGATATCAACATTGTAGAAAGAGTGGAAGCTATTCTTTGCAAGGAAAGACTTGGAGCTATTGTTTGTTGGTTTCTTGTGTGTGGCCCCTTTGCGGCCCGGGGGCTAAGGGGGAAGAAAAGTATCCCTAGCATTGGTTGGGAGGTACCGATGAAGTTTCGGTGATTAACAAGTGGGAGAACAAAATGAGAACAAGTCTTTGAAAGACACCATCAACTCTCAGTCTTCATTGGTTCCAGTGTTTTATTTTTGAATTTGATTAGTTTGTATATTAAAATGGATATAGTAGCTGCAAAATTTAAGTAGAAATTTTGGAAGCCAATTTGTTCCCTTCACTGCCAACTAAATGATAGTTTCGATACTTAGAGATTAATATTATCGTTATAAATTATTTCAATCCGAACTTGTATTTCGAGAGGTCTTGTAATTTCCAATTGTAAATTTCAAAACCATATTTCATATGGTCTAGTTTTTAAACAATTATTTAATTGCCAATAAGCTTTTGAATATTTATGATTGTGGTATTTAGTTGAATTTTCTAGGTTCATGATTATTGTATTGATTCACTGTCAAGATTAAAGGCATATAAAAAATTTAGAAAGCTTTAGTCGTTGAAATTTTAATACGATTCCAGAGATTTTATTCGCTTGGGAATTCTATCACGATTCTTGAATTGATGTGTTTGCGTAGTAGTTATATTGTTTTGCAAATTCATTAAAAAAAAAAGTGACTTTCATCAAAATCGTTGCGTTGATTGTCGCCCAAGAATCTAGGGTTGATAGTCACTATAATTTTATTGAATTACGAATTGAAGGATTCCGTTGGATTCCTTATGAAGGTTAATGCAATTCCAGAATTTAAAATGTTGCTGTAAAATTTAATTCGAAAATCCTGAACTATATTATCGTTTTAATCTTCGATTACTATCTTGCAATCTGGGATTAAAATTCACTGTGTATTAAATTGATATCCGATTGGAATGATTCTATTCTCTCCCTTATACCATTGAATAATTTCGCAGTAAGCAATAGAATTTAGCGTAATAATTAATCTTGTTCCAGCCAGATCTTAGATAGAATCTTTTATTTAATAATTAGTCGAACTTCAGATAATTAATGTAGAGAGCCCAACTCCTTGCGTGGATTGGTGTTGTAGCAATATCACTTGGATATTGACTACTTCAGCTCTTTCACACGTAGATTCTGTAGGTTCTTCCATGTGTGCGAATTTTTGGAATGGTTGTTATAGTTACCAGTTCGCCAACTCACCTTGTGTACGAGTCTTAGGACCTTCTTAGTTCTCAACCTAGATATGTGGTATTCTTAGGGAATAGGTAATTAATGAATGACAATAGATTTTGTATTCTTATAGATATGGTATATTGGTCTAGATGTTGACTAATTATTGATGATTTTATTTTTAAGGAAAGATATTTTGTTAAATGGTGAGTAATAATTATATGATGGAATTTATAAAGAGAAGGAATAGTATCTAGATGATGAATAATTATTGTTGTTGTAATCTTTAAGGGAAGGAACATTTTGTTTAGTATTTGAGAAATTGAATGATTTAAATTGTGTTTTGGTATAGTACCTTACTATTAATTTAATCATGAGTTTAGATGAGAGTTGGTTATGGGAATAGATATCTCCATGTTCTTCAGAACAATCGCCAGTCCTGAGACCTTAAATGGTCAAAATCAATCGGATGAATCCTAGACTTGAGCATTGATTATGTGCCTTGGAGGTCCTAACTTTGCAGGGTAGGTTGGGAAGATAGTCATCCTTGTTATCTTTATGAGATATGATTGATCTATTAGTATCATGTTGGTGTAATTGATTATTTCCATGTAGTGATGTAGATGAAAACAGGATATGTAATATTGATGTATGTTATTGTGTACATCACTTGTTCTAACTGATGTTTAATTTTATTTTATTTTTACTGTATCTACTGAATTTATGTCTTAACGGAGGGGTCATTACATACGGTATTACAGAGCGTTCAACCCTACGACATCGGAACGATACACCTTCGACTATGTTAAAATTTAAATGATTAAAGATGTATCGCTAATTAATTTGAAATTTTCCATGCCAGTAATCATGGTTAGAGGACGCAGGGGAAGTAGACAACGTGGTACTCTAGGAAGAGATGTGACCCTCCGATAGTATCTACACCAGAGGGATATAAACCTCAGGGAGATGAGAAAACGACTGATCAACAACTGGTTGTTGTGGGAGTTGTGGTAGGTATGATGAGATCCTTTGAGAGGGTGTCATAGGCGTTGATCAATCGCCTGGATTGAGATGATAGTAGAGAATTTGTGCCCAATGAGGGTTCACAGTGCGCTCTAGATAGTAATAGTAGTATACATAGAGAACTCGAGAAAGTGAAGTTTCTCGAGTTCTGGGGTACCACGGACAATTTAGCCACCGAGGATTGTTTGGATAACATGGTGATGTGCTTCGCACTTCATGATTACACCTACAACATGAAAGTCTGTATGACAGTATTTCAACTAAAAGAGAGTTCTCTACTTTGGTGGAAGACACTCTTTCCTCAACTAAAGATGGTCGTGGAAGACATGTCATGCGAATTGTTCAAGGAACGGTTCCAGGAGAGCTACTTGTCCACTGAATTCATTGAGAACCAACTTAATGATATCAACTTCTTACAACAGGGCAGTCGTACGGTGCTAGAGTATGAGACAAGGTTCATGGAGCTACTTAGGTATGCTCCACATATGAACAGAGAGAAGTTAAAGGGCCACAAGTTTGTGTTCGGTCTTAAATTCAACATTCAAGTGAAGGTGAGGATCCTAATGCCCCAAACGTTGAATGATGTAGTTCAAAAGGCCCTCATAGCTAAGGAAGAACGCAACAATGGAGGTCAGGGAGGGACTAGTTCTATATTGACTGGACATACACCATCAGTAATGCAACAACATCAGACACCAACCAGACAAAATTTTAGGCACCGAGATATGCCTAGAGGACTTATGTTCTCAACATCGAGATGACATAATCCTCGGGAGAGGACTCCTTACAAATTACCACATTGTTGGTCACTATAATTGCTTGATTGATTCAAACAACCAAGTGATACATAAATTATCAACCCAGGGAAGTCTTTTATTTCAAAGATAACCACACACTATATATGCTCAATTCCAAAAGAAACTTA
>SNQJ01S0049150.1:31514-51248 GCA_010110895.2 Picea sitchensis | reverse complement strand
CAATGCATTGCAGGAGTTTAAAATGAAATTGAAGTATTTGTTGGATTTGGGACTTATAAATCTGAGCATATCGTCGTTGGGTGTGCCAATGATTTATTTTAGAAATAAAGATGGGTCATGGAGGATTTTTATTCACTATCGTCAATTGAACAAAGTTGTGATCAAGAAACAATATCTGTTTCCAAGGATTGACAATTTGTTTAATTAGATGAAAGGAGCAACAATGTTTTTGAAGATTGATTTAAGATCGAGATATCATCAATTATGGATTAAGGAGAAAGATATCCCTAAGACCACACTTAAGACTAGATTCATACACTATGGGTTTACAATTTTACCATTCGGGTTGAAAAACGCCTCGGGGGTATTCATGAGTTTGATGAATGGGGTGTTTCGCGAGTACTTGGACAAGTTCTATAAAGTATTTATTTATGACATAATAATTTATTCTTGGACAAAATAAGAGCATGACAAACACTTGATATTGGTCCTACAATGTCTAAGAGAAAACAAATTGTGTGGGAAGCTATAGAAATGTTCTTTTTTCCAATCAAAGATTCATTATTTGGGACATATCATATTTGGGGAAGGTATCGTTGTTGATCCAGCGAAGGTAGAGGCTATTATGGAAAGGCCAACACCGACGAATGTACACAAAGTACGTAGATTTATGGGTTTGGTAGGATAATACTTCTTAATACGAATTTGCAAGAAAATATTCTAGCTCTATAGATTGACAATGATTGGTACAAGGAAGTTAAGGCTAATACTAGAGAATATACCATAATGGATATGATGTGTATGTATGTAATGGATGAATAGAAACTTTGGGAAGACTTATTTCCATTTATAGATTTTGCATACAAAAACAACTATCAAAGTACGATTAAGATGGCATCGTTTGAGTTTATTTACGGGTGACCGTGTCGAACATCATTGAGTTGGGATCAAATTGAGGATAGGGTCCTAGTGGGACCAGAAGTGATCCAAAAAATGGAAGAACAGGTGCAATCGATAAGACATAGGATTCAAGAAGTGTAGGATCGACAAAAGATTTATGTTGATGCACATTGCGTTGACCACAGTTATGAAGTCAACGGCATAGTTTTCTTGCGATTAAAAGTGCTCAAGAGTTTCATCGAGTTGTGAAAGGGTGCTAAACTCTCTCCTAGGTTTGTGGAACCTTTTAAAGTTGTGGAAAAGAAAGGATTTGTGGCTTATCAAATAGCCTTTCATGATTCTTTGAGGCATATGCACGATGTATTTCATGTATCTGTTTTACGATATCATATTAGTGATCTGTCACATGCTATTGAAATGAGTTCTTTGCAGGTGTCGGACGAGGATGTTCTGATGGCGGAGCCAATCTGCATTCTATACCATCGCATTTGACAACTATGACGTCAAATAGTCGATCAGGTCAAGGTTTAGTGTGAAAACTATAGTCCACACTCGGTTACCTGGGAGGATGCATATGAGATGCCTCAACAACTTCCTTACTTGTTTTATAGATTAGACATATATATCCATGCCAAATACATTTATTTACTTTCATTTATATACTTTACAAACTTATGGATGAATTTAAAACAAGAGGGGGTGTATGTAACAACTCGTTCTACTAAGTGTACTTTTATTCACATATTATTTGAGGACACTTGCGTGCAAGAGATTCGATTATGGTACACTATGATTTCATTTTGATTATGGGTTATATATGACGATTATGATGTATTGTGACTTATTGTTATTTTGATGTATATGTATTGGCAGATGATATTAACGAGTTTTTCTAAGTGTGAAGGACACATGACAGGTTATGGATTCTTATGGCATCAATGGACTTCCTTGGACTCTAGATTGAGTCAAGGAGTGGATTATATTTGTTTGAGTATTTCATTTTACGCACATGTGAAATATTATTGATTACAATATGATTTATATATATGGATTATTGACATGGTTTTTGTCAATGTAGGCTTGACGATGCTTGTTAATCCAACTCACATATTGAGTAAAGGGGACATGCACATAAACCAAACATTTAAGGGAGAGGTGTGGAAACGTCCATGTCATAGTTTACTAGAACTCCCACCATGGTATGAGTTGTAGGTTAATGATTACCTAGTTCGATATGTCCATGATATCGTGAGGGCAGACTAACATGGTCGCTCACGAAGATTTCTAAGGGCCATAGAATAAGGCAAAATCCTTATTCCTTAGAATCCCGTAGTCTCCCACAAGGTTGACCGAATGGAGTGTCGAATCCAAGGGTTGGAAAAACTTCCAAAACCAGTCAAAGGAAGTTTAATTAGTAGCTGCAAAATTTAATTAATTTGTATATTAAAATGGGTATAGTAACTGCAAAATTTAATTAGAAATTTTGGAAGCCAATTTGTTCCCTTCGCTGCCAACTAAATGATAGTTCTGATACTTAAAGATTAGTATTATCGTTGTAAATTATTGCAATCGGAACTTGTATTCTGTGAGGTCTTGTAAATTCCTATTGTAAATTTTGAAACCATATTTCATATGGTATGGTTTTTAAACGATTCTTTGATTTCCAATCAACTTTTGAATATTTATGATTGTGGTATTTAGTTGAATTTTCCAGGTTCATGATTATTGTATTGATTCACTGTTAATATTAAAGGCATGTCGAAATTTTAGAAAGATTGAGTCGTTGAAATTTTAATACGATTATGTATCTTTTATTCGCTTGGTAATTCTATAACGATTATAGAATTGATTTGTTTGAGTAGTAGTTAGATTGTTTTTGGAAATTCATTCAATAAAAAGTGACTTTCGTCAAAATCGTTGCGTTGATTGTCGTCTGGGAATCCAAGGTTGATAGTCACTCTAATTTTATTGAATTACAAATTCAAGGATTCCGTTGAATTCCTTATGAAGGTTAATGCAATTCGAGAATTTAAAATTTCGTTGCATCATTGCCAAACGTATTTACATTTTTGGAAATTGAATTCGTATGGTCGTTGTAATTTTACAATTTCGATTATGGATTCTTTAGTTGTTGTGTTTAATATGAAGAATGGATATTCTTAAGGATTCTCTTTATCACTAGTGGACTTCTAGAAAGTCATAAGTGGGGCAATGCCCAGTTTATATTGCATTTGTATTTCACAGTTTATTAATTATTATAAAAATTTACTTGCAGTTTCGAATTGATATATATATATATATATATATATATATATATATATATATATATATATGGTCATTGCAAACTATTTTTAGATTAATACAATTGTATATGATTGAAAAAAATCAGTTAACATATTTTTGGAATATGATATCCTACCCATCGTAGGAAATCGACATATTTTAGCTATCATTTATTTGATAATAGATAAATATTATCATACCTAATGGTTGTACCTAATGAATCCATAGTGAACACCTAGTGAAATTATGTTTAATGACTATTAAACCTCTACAACTATAGAAGGTAACTCTTTACTTAGTTCAAAAGAATCCTTAAAAATAATGCTTATGTGAATAAAGTTGAGTTGGTGATTAAGATAGTTGGGGAAATTTACATTTCCCCATTATGTTGAATTTAGATTGATTGTCGAGTTATTATAGATTATCCATGTAATTTTGTGCTACACTTGTCTAGATAGTGAGTAATTGTTTGTTTACTCGTATTCGTTGTAACCTCCCCTCTATTATGACAAAAACGTAAGTGGGTACAATAGTGGTACATTTGTTTTTTAAACATCAAAGAACAAATGTTACTTGACATTAACATAATTCATTAATATAATTCATTTCTCATTATGTCCCATACTGCAATTTCATTATACAACATCAATACGACTGATAAAATAAATCATAACACAAGGCTATCCAAGATATTTACTCATCCAACCTACCTACAAGGTTAGGAACTCCAAGACACATAATCAATGTTCAAGTCCAGGATTCATCTGATGAATTTTGACCATTTAAGGTCTCAATACTGGCGACTATTCTAAGGAACAAAGAAACATCTAATTCCTGTACCCAAACTAAAATCTAGACTCATGATTAAAATAATAGTAAAGTACCTAATCATAACGCAGGTTTAATCATTCAATTCCTCAAATACATGACAAGTTTTACTTCCCTAAAAAGGTTATGATAACAATAATTAACCATCATCTAGATAATATGACATCTCTTCAGAAATATATCATATAATTATCACACACCATTTAAACAAAAATATCGTCCCTCAATGAATTGCAAGCATTAATCACTATTCAATATTATCATAGTCCTCCATTGTAAAAACCAACTAGGTAGATACTATGAGTTAGCATAATGTGTGTGTGTGTGTGTGTGTGTGTGTGTGTGTAGTTTTGAAAAATAAAGGAAGAGAACAAAAAATCTCTCAAACACTGAGAGGGACTGTAAGCATACTCTGTACTTTATGAATTAAAAATACATTGTGATGAAGTAATTCTACACCTGTGTGTTTGTCTGTTTTGAGAATGAGTTAATATTTTGTTTTAAGACCCAAATTCTGTCTTCTGAGAGTCATAGACAAGTACACTCAGTGCCAACCCATAAGTACGATGACAGGCCCCTAGAAGGCCCTAAAGCTCAGGAGAAAAAATGCATAGTGTCCACAAAGACCATTCAAGGTGGACAAAGGCCTTAACTTCTAAAGAATGGAGATCATGAGAAACAATGTGTAATTACAAAAAGTAGGCACAAAAGTGCATAGGCAATCAAATAAAGTTCAGATCTTAGGAGGGATGCGTAAGTGCGCATTGGAAACTTTAAAGTGGAAAAGTTCAAGAGAAAAAGAGTGTGCAGGGCTCAAGTGAGGAAATCAAGAGTGTGAAATCCTTGTGAAAGAATTAGTGGACAAGATCTTATCGTGAGGAGTCGAAATCCCCACAACCATTTGATCGGACTAGAGTAGTGCACTTGTTAAACCCTGAGACATTCAGGATTCGTCACTTCGGCAGATCTGAGTTGTTTGTAATAAAAGATCCATAAATACCAAAGTCACATAGTGAATATACATCATAGATCGGTGGGAGAATATTATGCATTGGATCCGCAAGAGTTCGATGATTTGACAGGTTGAGTCCTAGCTTCCCAAGATCTCAAAAACCTCAAAGCTCCAAAGTCTCAGAATGAAGGATAGTCGTAGATCTAGTGATCGATAATGGATTGTTAGATATACAGTCCTTTGTTCCTCGGAGGTTTGGTAATTCAGTACTTCGGCAGAAATAGGGCCATGAATTTAAAGGTTAAGGAAATCCCAGAGTCCCGAAGTCCGGAGTAAATCCTTACCGTCAATGTTGGGTACATGTGTTTGTAGATTCTGAGTATTCAGAATTCGACCATTTGGGAGGTGGTGGGTGAAATTTATTTTGGTGAGAAAAGTCTTGAACTCCCGGAGCCCGGAATTAATCCCGACCCTTGTCGACAATTAATCAAGGACCGTAAGATCTGTGGGTTCGATCTTCGCTAGTTTGGAGGTAACATGGTTTGTAGTTGCAAAACATTTTGAAACCCAGAGCCCTGAAGTTTCTTCTAGTCGTAGATCTGAGCAAGGTGTGGGAGGTGGTAATATCTGAGTTATTCAGAATTTGGTACTTCGTCAAAACATAGTCGTTGTTGCAAAAAGGTGAGAAACTTCTAGAGTTCCAAACTTCAGAGTGGACGACAACCGTTGATCTAATGAGGAGTGTAAACTGTCACATCTCTGAGCCCTTTGGAGGGTCAACGATCCGAGTGAAACGGTATAAGGTTATGAAAGTGGAGAAAAAACTAGAATCCTAGAGTTCTATAGGGGATCTCCACCATAGATTCTCAAGTGAGGAGAATCTTCGCTATCCATTAGATTAAATTCATAAAAGTTGATGAAGGAAGGTGGAGGTTTAGGGTTAACCTGCAATTATCGGTCAACTTCAGTTTACGATCTTATTCAACCGGTAATCACTTTGGTTGGAAAGGAGTGTTAAGGTTGATAAACCTCCGGAGCACCAGAGTCCCAGAGCTCTGAATAATGCCCCTTTTGGCTAGTGCTAGGTTCTATCCCATGGTCACATGCATGAGTTTGATAAGGAGAAGGGATAACACACTATAGGTTAAAAGTAAACTATAAATACTTTAACAGGCTTCCATCGGTCCCAAAAACTTTGGATTTAACTTAACAAAAATTTACAGAGGCTCCACGCTACTAATAAATTTGGATTAACCAAAATTCCACAAAGACAAACAATAAATTCAGATTTAATGAAATTAATCGGGGAAACACCATTTGACAGAAATGAAATATCGTAAACTTAAACAAGAGAATATGGTACCATTTTGGATCTAGTATACATTTTGACAAAGAACCCATAATATGAATTGATTTGGATTTTAATGCATTTCAACAGAGAAAATTATGATATAAATTTTGGAACTAACTCCTTGGTTTACCAGTAAACAAGGCATTGTGGAATTCTGAAATAATCTCAACCACAAAGTTTGATCATTTAACTTCAATTGATAAAATACAATTTTATAAAATATAACATTATAATATAACTTCTAAATTCACTCCGAGGAATAAGCCTTCCCAAATTAGAGAGCGGAAAAATGTCTGGAATTACGACGAAATTTAAAACATAAACATTGTAATTATTATCATCTTGGCACCAATTGAAATTTTAAAATATAAACTCTGAACTAATATTTGTTGACAACAAATGTAACAATTGGAATTCAGGCTTTTCAATGATTCTACAGTGACCCTATCTGTCCATCATACTACTACACTATCAAAACAATTAATTTCATAATATAAAAATACCAGGTCCAGTGAATGATGCGTAATGAATATTCCCTTCAAATTCGTGTGCTCCTTCCTTTCCTTTTCTTTCTAATCATAGAGACATCAATGGTACCTCCTAGCCAATGTTTGGGGTAATCTTCTTCCCCCTTATCCCCTTGATCCGCAAAGAGGCCAAGCACAAAAACCAAAACATAATAGCTTCCAAGCTTGCCTCGCAAGGAAGAGCTTCCACCCTTTTCACAATCCTGGAGTCCCAACTCTCACAAGTAAAACACAGTTAATAAAAAATTTGGCATCATAACAATGTTCCCCAAAATTCAGGTCCCTTCTCCCTTCTACATCATTTGTTTTATAAAAATCTTCCTGACTCACTACATGTGTCACACTCTACCCAGGTTGCACATTTAATTTCTCTTTTTTTATTTATTTTTATTTAAAATCCAATTTCCCTCACATTCCCGATTGTGTTCTTATTTTTCCTCTTAGTTGTCTCTTAGTTCCCCAATCCCTTAAATAATGGGTGTCTCCTAACTAGATCTTAGTTAGATTTGGATTATAAGTCTTCTTCTAGTTAGACTAGTGGCGGGTTGACTCAATATTCTATTATATGCACACCCATTCTCTCAAGTTATTATTTATTTCTAAATAACATCAATTTTTATTAATTTCATGCAGACGTGTGCATTTTATCAAATGTTTAGATTTTTACTTACTATTTCCTAAAAGTTGATTTAACTCAAATCTATAATGCATGTCACAATTCATTTAGTTCTTTCTTTAAATTTAGAATTAGACTTAGTCTTAGACTTAGGATTAGACTTTTGTTAGGCTTCATAATTAATAATCTATTGTTTAATTAATTATTTTAATCCAACAAAGTCTAATCATTCCAATGTTTTCTAGGCCACCTATGTTGTTTTTGACTCAAGTTTCAATTGCGCGATGTGCCCTTCAAGACGCACCTCCATGCTCCAAGGGTAGCCCTCATGTTTGACTTGTTTTGGAAGTTTTTCCGACCCATTGGAGTGACTTGTTTTGGAAGTTTTTCCACCCCTTGGAGTCAAAATCCACTCAGATAACCTTGTGAGAGACCAAGGGTCTCTAAGGAATAACAACTACCTCATTGCTACGCCTCTTAGAATATCTACAGAATATCTTAATTCACCTCATGATATTGTGGACAATAGAAAACTGGTAATTGTTAACTCCACAGCTTGTATATGGCGGTGAGTGCTAGTAGTTGATAGGACGCTGGGTTACACACTTCCCCCTAAAATTTTCGGTTTTTGTGCATGACCCCTTTACCTCTTATGTGAGTCGACCAAAACATCATCAATCCTGCATCCACTGACAAAAATCATATCAAAACCTTAGTTAAAAACATATTGGTAACCATCATACATCATATGTGCATAATAATGAAATATTAAAACAATAATCCACCCCACTCAATTCGGAGTCCAGGGAATCCCATTGATTCCATTAGCATCCATAACCTGCCATGTGTCTTGCAAACTCAGGAAAACTCATCAAAAACATCTGTCAATATATATTCATCAATATAATCAGTAATCCATAACACGTCAAAAGCATCATATGTAACCCATAATATAAATGAAATCACAATGTACCATACCCAGATCACTTGCAATCAAGTGTCAAAGAAAAAGTCAATAATAGTGTGCTCAGTAGAGAGGGATGTTACATACACTCCCTCTTGTTTTAAACTTCATCCCAAATTTTGTACAGTATATAAAATAAAGTAAATAAATGTATGTGACATAGTTATATATGTCTAATCTATCAAACAAGTAAGGAAAATGTTGATGCATCTCATATGCATCCTCCTAGGTAGTTGAGTGTGAACTATAGTTGTCCAACTGGACCTTGACTTGATTGACTATTCGACATTGTATTTGTTGAATGCGATGGTCCATAATGTAGATTGGCTCTACCATGAGAGCACTCTTGTCTGACACCTACAATTAACTCATGTCAATAACATGTGAAGGATCACTAATATAATGTCTCAAAACATATACATGAAATACATCATGCATACACCTCAAAGAATCAGACAAGGCTAGTCGATAAGCCATGGGTCCATTCTTTTCCACTACTTAGAAAGGCCCCACAAACCTAGGAGAGAGTTTATAACCCTTTCCCAACTTGATCGGACTCTTGTGTGGTTTTACACGCAATAATATTTTTTTGCCAACTTCATAACTACGGTCAAGGCGATGCGCATCAGCATAACTCTTTTGCCTATATTTTGCTTCCTTAATCCTATGTCTTATTTATTGCATCTGTTCTTCCATTTCTTGAATTAATTCTGGTCCTACCAGGACCCTATACTCAAGTCGATCGCAACTCAATGATGTCCAACATTCTATACATTTCACCATGTAACTAACTATGTCTGCTTTCATTCCCTTCCATAAGAACAAAGACTTATGGTCTTCCTTCATGTTCATGACTCTCGAATGATCCATTTACACTGCGCGATGAGCTTCACTCAAGATCAAACTTCTTAATTTGTCATTGGGTGGTGCATAAATTCTTCCATTAAATCTCAAAAATCCATCATTGTCTAAAGTATAAGCTTCGTACCTTGGTATCATCATGCTATCTTGTCCGATATTTTTCTTAACCTCCTTGTACCAATCATTGTCTAACTATACTGCTAGAATATTTTATTGAAGATTTGTCTTAAGTGATATTAACGGGAATATGCATGGTCTCCAACTCAATGCATTTTCCACTCGGTTCATTGTTCCTTTAATGTAATTAATCTCAAATTCTTACTTGCTAATTAATTCTAACCAACACCTTTGTCACGGGTTCAAGTCATTCTATGTGAAAATATGCCTTTAGTTAATTTTTTTTTTCCAATTAGATAATGTCTCCAAACTCTTAAGGAATATACAATTGCTAATAAGGTCATATCATGCATTGCGTAGTTCTCTTCATGTTTTCTCAATTTCCTTGAAATGTAAGCGATCACTCAATCGTCCTGCATCAAAAATCCACTTAAACCTTCCTTGGATGTGTTCGTGCATACCAAAAATTATATTTCCATGTCAGGTACTTTCAGTATCAGCGTTGTCGTCAACAAATATTTGAGTCTTTGAAATGCTTCTGTCCATTAATTAGTCCACATGAACTTCTTCTTTTTCTTCTATAATTATGTGATCGTATTTTCTATCTTTGAAAAACCTTCGACGAATCATTGATAATATTATGCTAAACCCATAAAACTGCATACTTGTTGTAAATTTGTCGGTGTTGTCCATTCCATAATAGCCTCTACTTTCTTTGGTTCCACAATGATACCTTCACTAGATATGATATGTCCCTAATAATGAATATTTGATTGGTAAAAAGAAGATTTCGATAGCTTATTGTACAATTGATTTTCTCTTAGGAACTGCAAGACCAATGTCAAGTGTTCATCATTCTCTTCCTTCATCTGAGAACAAATTAGTATGTCATCAATAAATACTTGAAAAAACTTAACCAAGTATTCATGGAACACCCCATTCAACAAACGCATGAATACCCCCGTGGCATTTGTCAATTCGAAAGGTAAAACTATAAAAACATATTGTATGAATCTCATCTTAAATGCAGCCTTAGGGATATATTCTTCTTTAATCCATAATTGGTGATAACCTAATCTCAATTTAATCTTTGAAAACACCATCACTCCTTTCATCCGATCAAACAAATCATCTATGCTCGGCAACAAATACTACTTATTGATCGTCGCTTTGTTCAATTGACGATAATCAATACAAAGTCTCCACGACCCATCCTTATTTCTCATGAAAACAACTAGTGCACCCCAAGGAGACACACCTGAATGAATAAGTCCCAAGTCCAACAACTCCTTAAATATAATGTTCAACTCCTGCAATTCAGGCATTGACATCTGGTAAGGAGTTCTTGCAATAGGTTTAGTTCCAGGTTTCAAGTATATCATCAACTCTAGCTCTCTTTTGGGTGGTAAACCTGGTAACTCTTCTGGAAAAACACCTACAAACTATTATACTACTAGAAGGTTTTCTAATCCCTCCTCCTCTCCCTTTTCATTTAGCGCTATGATTGCATAAAGTTTACATCCCTTGCGCATACTCTTTTTCAATTATAGGGAAGAAGTAAACCTCAAGGACACTCCCTGGTTTCTTCCTACAATCACTCTACTTTGTCTCAAATCATCTGTCAAACTTAACCATTTCATCTTACAGTTAAGTATCGCATCATGCGATTCTGACCAATCCATACCAATCACTATGTCATAAGATACGACATAAAGGTATACCTTCATTACCAATTCTCCCAATTTAATGCTACAGTCTGTAATATTTACTCCAACCTTTTGTTTGGCACTCGATGCCATTTCTACGTATTTGAACTGGTCCTGCTCGACTACCTTTAGCTTAATTCACTCCAACACTACACTAGAGAGAAATATCTATGTATCATATGGATCTATCAATATAATGTAATTTTGGTCTACGATTATACCTGACATCTCTATCACAGTGGACTGGTGATCGGACTTGTGGTTGTTCACCACTGCATGTATCCTGTGGGCCTTTCCCAAATCTCCAACTGTAGTGGGTCCTAATGATCCAGACGCTATGGCCTTCTCAATCAAAAAGTCTCAATGGTAATGTGGCTCTCCACACATTCAACATCTAGTCTTTAGTCCAGTGCTCCTGGTCCCCAAAGTAGAAGTTGTTGACCTAACAACCTATGATCTTGGTTTTTTTTGTTGAACGGGCCTAAAATGTTGCTGCTACTACGGTTGACACTACTATTTTTGTTTTGGTCCTCTGTAAGGAGTCCTCTACTAAGGATTTTGTCGCTGTGGTGTCATGAACATAGGTCCTATGGGTGTATCTCTATGACCTGAAGTCTGTCTGGCTGGTGTGTGATGTTGATGTGCTCGTGAAGTCGTTTGTCCAATCTATCTAGAAGGAGTCCTTCCCTAACCCCCACCATTTATATCTTCCTCAAATATGAGGGCCTTCTGAACTACATCGTGCAAATTCTAAGTCATTAAGATCCTCACCTTCGTATGAATGTTGAAGTTAAGTCCAAACAAAAACTTCTTGACCTTTAAATTATCTGTGTTCAGATTTGGAACATACCTAAGTAGCTCCATAAATCTGGCCTCATGCTCTGGCACTGTACGACATCCCTGTCATAAGGAATTGAACTCATTAAGGTAGGAGTGTCTTACACCATAGAAGATAACTCCCCTTCAGCTAAAATACTTCCATGCAGACTTTCATGTTGGAGATGTAATCATGAAGTGGGAAGCACATCACCATGTTCTCCAACCATGCCTCGACGACTAAGCCATCTGAGGCGCTCCAAAAATCGAGAAATTTCACCTTCTCGGGTTCTCTCTTTATACTACTACTACCAGCTGGGGCACATTGTGAACCCTCAGTGGGCACAAACACTCTGCCCTCATCTCTATCTAGTTGGTTGATCAATGCCTACGAAATCCTTTGAAAGGATCTCATCATACCTACCACATCTCCCATAACAACCTGCTCCTTCTCAGTGGTAGGTTCTTATCCTTGGGGGTTAGACCCCTCTAGCGTGGGTACTATCGAAGGTGTCACACCTCTTCCTCCAACAACACATTGCTTACCGCCCCCCCGCGTCCTCTAACCATGATTACCTACATGTACAATTTCAAAATTCAATTAGTGATACAATTTTGATCATTCAGTTAACCTAGTGGAAGGCGTAATGGTCCAATGTCCCAGAGTTGAACCCACTCTGATACCATATGTAACAACTCCTCTGTTACGACATAAACGTAAGTAGGTATAGTAGTGGTACATTTTTTTGTTAACATCAAAGAACAAATGTTACTTGATATTAACACACCTCAATAATACAATTCATTTCTCATTACGTCCCATACTGCAAGTTCATTATACAACATCAATACGATTGACAAAATAAATCATAACACAAGGCTATCCAGTATATTTATCCATCCAACCTACCTGTAAGGTTAGGACGTCCAAGAGACATAATTAACGCTAAAGTCCAGGATTCATCCAATGGATTTTGACCATTTAACGTCTCAAGACTGGCGATTGTTTTGAGGAACAAGGAAGCATCTAATTCCAATACCCAAACTCAAATATAGACTTGAGATTAAAATAATAGTAAAGTACTTAATCATAATGCAGGTTTAATCATTCCATTCCTTAAATACATGACAAGTTTTCCTTCCCTAAAAAGGTTACAATAAAAATAATTAACCATCATCTAGATAATATGTCATCTCTTCATAAATCTATCATATAATTATCACACACTATTTAAACAAAAATCTCTTCCCGAGCAATGAATTGCAAGCATCAATCACTATTCAATATTATCACAATCCTCCATTGTAAAAACCAAGTAAGTAGATACTATGAGTTAGCATAATATATATATATATATATATATATATATATATATACTTTTGAAGGAGAAAGGAAGAGAACAAACAATATCTCAAACACTAAGAGGAACTGTAAGCATACTTTGTACTTTCTGAATTAAAAATACATTGTGATGAAGTAATTATGCACATGTGTGTTTCTATTTTCTGAAAATGAGTTAATATTTTGTTTTAAGACCCAAAGTTTCTCTTCTGAGAGTCACAGACAAGTACGCTCAATTTCAACCCGAACTACATAGATGGGCCCCTAGAAGGCCCAAAAGCTCAGGAGAAACAACACATAGTGTGCACAGAGACCATTCAAGGTGGACACAGAGCTTAACTTCTAAAGAATGAAGCCGAGGAGAAATAATGCATATTTACATAGAGTAGGCGCAAAAGTGCGCAGGCGATCAAATAAAGTCCAGAGCTCAGGAGAGATGTGTAAGTGCGCACTGGAAAATTCAAAGTGGAAAATTTCAAGAGAAAAAGAGTGTGCAGGGTTCAAGTGAGGAAATCAAGAGTGTGAAATCCTTGTGAAAGAATTAGTGGAGGAGATCTGATTGTGAGAAGTTGAAATCCCCACAACCATCCGATCAGAATAGAGTATCGCACTCGTTAAACCTTGAGACATTTGGGCTTCGTCACTTCAACATATCTGAGTTGTTTGTAATAAAAGAGCCTCGAAGCTTGAATTCACGGAACAAATCTACACTATAGGTCAGTGGATGAATACTAGCCATTGGATCCGCAAGAGTTCGACGATTAGACAAGTTGAGTCCTAACTTCCCAAGAGCTGAAAAACCCCAAAGCTATGAAGTCCCATAGTGAAGGGTAGTCATAGATCTAGCGATCAATCGCGAATCATTAGATCTACAAGCCTTTGTTCTTCAAAGGTTCGGTAATTCAGTACTCCGACAAAAATAGAGTCATAAAGTTAAAGGTTAGGGAACTCCCAGAGTCCCGAAGTCTGGAGTAAATCCTTACCGTCAACGCTGGGTACACGTGTCTATAGATTCCAAGTATTTAAAATTCAACCATTCAGGAGGTGGTGGGTGAAATTTGTTTTGGTGAGAAAATTCCCGAACTCCCAAAGCCAATAATTAATCTTGACCATTGTTGATGGTTAATCAAGGACCGTCAGATGTGTGGGTTTGACCTTCACTAGTTCAGAGGTAATGTGGTTTGTAGCTGCAAAAAATTATGAAGCCTAGAGCCTTGGAGTTTATTCTATTCATAGATATGATCAAGGTGTGGGAACTGTTAATCTATGAGTTATTCAGAATTTGGTACTTCGGAAAATAGAGTCGTTGTTGCAAAAGGTGAGAAACTCTCAGAGTTCCAAAATCCATAATGGATGACAACTGTTGATCTAATGAGGAGTGTAAACGATCATATCTCTGATCCCTTCGGAGGTTGGGATATCTAGGTGAAATGGTCTAAGGTTATGAAAGTGGAGAAAAACCCCGAATCCCCGAGTTCCAGAGGGGATATCCACCGTATATTCTCATGTGAGGAGAATCTCTGCTAGTCATTAGATTAAATTCATAAAAGTTGACGAACTAAGGTGGAAGGTCAGGGTTAACCTACAACTGTCATTCAACTTCACTTTACGACCGAGTTTAGTCGATAATCACTTCGGGTAGAAAGGATTTTTAAGGTTGATAAACCTTTAGAGCACTGAAGTCCCGGATCTCTGAATCACACCTCTTTTGGCTAGCGCTAGGTTCTATCCCATGGTCACATGCATGACTTTGATAAGGAAAAGGGATAATGCACTACACATTAAAATTTAACTCTAGATACTTTAACAGACTTCCCTCAGTCTCGAAAACTTTGGATTTAACTTAACAAAAATTTACATAGGCTCCACTCTACTAACAACTTTGGATTAACCAAAATTCCATAGAGACAAACAATAAATTCAGATTTAATGAAATTAATCGAGGATCCACCATTCGAAAGAAGTGAAATATCATAAACTTAAATAGGATAATATGGTACCATTTCCAATCTAGTACACATTTCGACAGAGAAAACATAATATAAATTGATTTGGATTTGAATCCATTTTAACAGGGAAACTTATGATATAAATTTCATAACTAACTCCTTGGTTTACCAACAAACAAGGCACCGTGGAATTCCGAAATAATCTCAACCAAAAACTTTGATAATTCAACTTCAATAGACAAAATACAACTTTAGAACATATAACATTACAATATAAATTCAAAATTCACTTTGAGGAACAAGCGTCCCCAAAATTAGAGAGTGGAAAAATCCCTGAAATTAGAACGAAATTTAAAACACAAACACTGTAATTATTATTAGCTTGGAAGCAATTGAAATTTTAAATATAAACTATGAACTAATATTCATTGACAACAAATGTAACAATTGGCGTTCAATATTTTCATTGATCCTAAAGTGACAATATCAGTCTAGCATACTACTACACTAGTAAAATAATTAAATTCATTATATAAAAATACCAAGCCTAGTGAATGTTGCATAATGAATATTCCCTTCAGATTCTTGCGCTCCTTCCTTTCCTTTACTTGCTAATCACTGAGACTTCACCGGTATCTCCCAGCCAATTCTAGGGGTACTCTTCTTCCCCTTTATCTCCCCGAGCCGCAAAGGGGCCAAGCACAAAAACCAGAACACAATAGCTTCTAAGATTTCCTCGCAAGGAAGAGCTTCCACTCTTTTCACAAGCCCAGAGTCCCAACTATCACAAGTAAAACACAATCAATCAAAAATTCGTAAGCATAACCATGTTGCCTAAAATTCATATCCCTTCTCCCTTCTACATCATTTGTTATATACAAATATTCCTCACTGACACCTGTCCTCATGCACAATTCATCAACTTTTAATAATTTAATTAAAGAATTATTCACCCACTACATGTGTCATAGTCTCCCGAGGTTGCACACGTAATTTTTATTTTTATTTAAAATCCAATTTTCGTCACATTCCCCAATGTGTTCCTATTTTCCCTCTTAGTTGTCTCTTAGTTTCCCAATCCCTGAATTAATGGGTGTCTCCTAACTAGATCTTAGTTAGAGTTGAATTAGGAGTCTTCTTCTAGTTAGACTAATGGTAGGTTGACTCAATATTATATTCTATCCACACCCATTCTCTCAAGTTATTATTTATTTCTAAATAACATCCCTTTTTATTAATTTCATGCACACATGTGCATTTTATCAAATCTTTAGATTTTTACTTACTATTTCCTAAAATTTGATTTATCCCAAATGTTTAACTTAGGTCACAATTCATTTAGTTCTTTATTTAATTTTAGACTTATACTTAGTCTTAGGCTTAGGCTTAGACTTTTGTTAGGATTTATAATTAATAATCTATTGTTTAATTAATTATTTTAATCCAACAAAGTCTAATCATTCCAATTTTTTCTAGGCCACCTATGTGTTTTTTGACTCAAGTTTCAATTGGGCGACGTGCCCTTCAAGACACACCTCCATGATCCAAGGGTGCCACTCACATTTGACTTTTTTTGGAAGTTTGTCTAACCCCTTGGATTCAAAACTCCATTCAGTCGAACTTGTGAGAGACTAAGGGATCCTAAGGAATACATACTCTACCTTATTTCACGCCCCTTAGAATATTCATGAGCGTTTGTCTCATTCTTCCCTGACAACATCGTGGACCACCCAAACTAGGTAATCATTAATCTATAGTTCTGGCCACGGTGAGAGTTCTAGTAGGTTGTGACAGGGACATTGCCACACCTCTCCCTCAATGTTTGGTTTATTTGCATGACCCCTTTACTCCTTATGTGAGTCGGATTAAAAAGCATCGTCAAGCCTACATCCACTGGAAAAAACCATATCAAAAATACATATACATAAATCATACTGAAATCTATCACATATCATATGTGAATACTAATGAAATAATCAACAATACAATCCACTCCTTGACTCAATCCAGAGTCTAAGCAATCCCATCAATGCCATCAACATCCATAACCTATCATGTGTCCTGCACACTCAGGACAACTCATCAAAAGCATCTGTCAATATATATTCATCAATATAATCAATAAGCCATAACACCTCAACATCATCATATGTAACCCACAATCTGAATGAAATCACAATGTACCATACCTAGATCACTTGCAAACAAGTGTCCTCAAAGAATAAGTCAATAATGGTGTGCTCAATAGAGCGGGATGTTACATTCGTTAAGGGAAGAAAATTTTCAAATATTGAATATAGATTATATGCGGCATTCTTAGGGAATAGGTAATTTTGTCCAGATAATGAATGACAATGGATTTTGTATTTGTATAGAAATGGTATATTAATCTAGATGTTAACTAATGATTGATGCTTGTATTCTTAAGGAAAGAGATTTTGTTAAATGGTGAGTAATAATTATATGATGGAATTCATAAAGAGAAAGAATATTATCTATATGATGAATAATTATTGTTGTTGTAATCTTTAAGGGAAGAAATTTTTTGTCTAGTATTTGAGAAATTGAATTATTCAAATTGTGTTATGATATAGTACCTTACTGTTAATTTAATCATGAGTTTATATTAGAGTTGTTTATGGAAATAGATACCTCCATGTTCTTCAGAAAAGTCATCAGTCTTGAGAACTTAAATGGTCAAAATCAATCGGATGAATCCTCGACTTGAACATTGATTATGTGTCTTGGAGGTCCTAACCTTGCAAGGTAAGTTGGGCGGATAGTCAACCTTGTTAGCTTTATGAGATATGATTGATCTATTAGTATCATGTTGTTGTAATTGATTCTTTCCATGTAGTGATGTAGATGAAAAGAGGATATGTAATATTGATGTATGTTATTGCGCACATCACTTGGTCTAGCTGATGTTTGAAAAAAAAAAAAAAATTGTATCTACTGACTTTATGTCTTAACGAATGGGGCGTTACAATGGACCTATATTAAAAGTAAACTTGTGTTATGCTTTAGAGGAATTATCCAAACTTTGTCCTATGTTTTTTATTATCCATATGCTATTCCTTATTCTTTTGTGGTTCTGTTCATAAAACATTATTTCACTCTTGAGATATATAATGCATTATAATACATATCTCTTTATCATTTTAATTGGTTGTTTGTTTATTTTGATGTAGTTTAAGTATTTTATGTGTTTAATGTTTTTATTTTTAGAGATGTGTTTTTGATGAGTTTTACCTAAAATTTGGTTAAACTTTAGAAGAGTAGCTAAAATTTCCGATTTTAATGGTTGAGAATATATATTTTGGGTGCTTTGGAATTTTTTAGAATTCACTGGATCTATTTATACATTAAAAAATGAATTAAACAATGTAAAATTCTAATTTCACCCACAATAAGATTACTTAATTCTAGTGATAATTTCCCCCCCAAAAAAAATACATTAAACACTTAAACTACTTTATTTTTCCTTATAATATTTAAAATACAATTAACAATAAATTTTATTTAACCTTTATTTTTTTAAATTAAATTATAATTAAAAAAAATACTATATAATTCCTTTGTTAGTGGTTTTGTAAATGTCATCCTTTGTTAGTTATTTTGTTAATTCTTTAATATATCATTGAATAATGGTATAATTTTTAAGGAATAATTTGGTTCCTTTGTTAGTGGTTTTGTAAATGTCATCCTTTGTTAGTTATTTTGTTAATTTTTTAATATATCATTGAATAATGGTATAATTTTTAATGAATAATTTGGTTTTGGATTGTCTTGATCTACTACTTGCAATTTTATTTACATTCCTTCCTTAATAATAACATCAATCCCCATCGTTCCTTCCCCAAATAACAACAATCTCCATTATAATTTTTCTAAAAACATTATATTTTTTATAAAAACATATCCACAATCAATTAATATTATATTTAATATAAATTTTTTTACATTCCTTTCTTAATAATAACACCAATCCCCATCGTTCCTTCCCCAATTAACAACAATCTCCATTATAATTTTTCTGAAGAGAATAACACCAATCCCCATCGTTCCTTCCCCAAACAACAACAATCTCCATTATAATTTTTCAAAAACATTATATTTTTTATAAAGACATATCCACAATCAATTAATATTATAATTAATATAAATTTTAATATTACATTTAAGTGTTTTTATTATATTTAATATAAATTTTAATATTACATTTAATATAAGTGTTTTAATGTCTAAATACTATATCAAATTTCAGCTTCCTAATTTCGACTGATTGAATCTCCTGCCCCAGGTATTATATCAAGATGTTCCATATATGAACCCCTTCAAACGGGGCTTATTGCTATTGATTCTATGATTCCTATATAATTTCGACTGATTGAATCTCCTGCCCCAGGTATTATATCAAGACGTTCCGTATATGAACCCCTTCAAACGGGGCTTATTGCTATTGATTCTATGATTCCTATAGGACGTGGTCAGCGAGAATTAATTATTGGGGACAGACAGA
>SNQJ01S0049150.1:3959-22260 GCA_010110895.2 Picea sitchensis | reverse complement strand
CCCCCTGCCTCTACCTTGGGTGAGACTTCGCCTACTTCGCAGGTGTTTTCGAAAGGACCGATAGTTAGGATTTTGTTGGTGCGTTGTTGAGCGTTGAAACCTGGATTTTCCCCTGTGCAAACAATAATCAAACTTAATCTAGAAGATCAAAATTATCTATCTGTTTTTCCAAGTGTAAAGAAAAAAATAAGCATTTCTAAGATAAGAACAAATTCTCACGAGCTCCATAGTGAAACAAGGCATTGTTCAATTCCTAAAATGCCATGGGATGAAAGAGTATGTTACCTTTATGACACTAAGAAGGTTGAAGATGAAAAGTGATTTCTCTTAGATTTTCCAACCTATACGCATATTAGATCTCATTTTCAAAATATTTTTCACACTACCAACCTTCCTAGCCTCTTAACTCAACAAAAGTAAGGTGATCTTAGAAACCTTATCTTAAATATTTTCGAGCACATAAACAAAATTCTAAAGAATCACAAGTAATCACTTAACCTCTTAAGTTCTGATAGACCAATTCATTCTTAGTGGACGTTAATCATCATCATCGTCATGATAATAATAAGAAATATAAAATTGGAATGTTTTTAATATAAAAATATAATAAAAAGGAAAAAATTAAGATACAGTATATGAATATTTATAAAAAAATTATGTATGATGATGATAAATGTAATAAAAAACAAATATGAAGTCAATTCAATAATGCACAACAAAGCTAGAAGAATTAATGCAAGTTGATAATGTTGTTATGCAGAAAAAAAAAAAAGAAAAAAAAGAAGGAGAACTTTCATTTTGATAAGTGTGGTAGAGAAGTGGATGATGTCAAGTGAACATGAAGGTGACATGCTTAGGGATAAGCAAGTAGTACAAATATGGAGGCACATGGAATAACACAAAGTGTAAAGATCTTTGTTAAAGAATAATACATGGAAAAAATAATAGATTGGTGCAAAGTGGAAACAACACAAATCATAGAAAATTTAGCTCTATATATCATGCATGGGCTATTTTTCCATGTTTTTTCCCGAAAAAAGATTCATCAATTTCTATTTTTTTCTAAAAATGATTTGACGAAATTTTGTAGAATGATTTTTTTAACCTAAGAAATAGTCGAAATTTTATAGAAACCTATATAAAATCATTAGGAATTTGAATATTTTTACAAAAAATGTCGTCAAACATTTTATAGTTTGCATATTAAGAACTAGAAAGATTCGTCAAAGTTTAGACAATTTGAAATAAATTTCCCTCCTTAAAATTATCTCTAACACAAATGGAAAATGAACAGTGAGATATAAAATTGCACTCATTAAAAAAACTTAAAAAATCAATCAAGAAGATAGAGAGTCAAAAAATAAAAAACAATGATATATAATTAGAAGAGGAATTAGAAGAATTATCCAAATCTAAAATAATTGAATAAAGAATCATAAAATGATTAAGTAAATTAAGAACTTTGAAATATGTAATATAATGATTAATATTAATAAAAAAAAACATTTCCTCTAACATCATGTATTATGTACTAGTTTGAATGTTATTATGAATTTGTTAATTTATATTAATTATTGGTAATCAAAACTTTACAGATCATTATATATGATGACTAAGTTACAAATAACTATTTTTATGAATACAAATCATCAATACATAAATATATTAATAAGTTTAAACGTATCCCATCTTAACTATCTCACAAAATGATACACATTTCCTTATTATAAATAAAAGAAAATTAAAAATAAACATTCAAATATTTTTAAAGAAATCAACCATAAAACTTCATTGTCTTATACATATATTTATCAATATAATCCCATAAAACTTCATTGTCTTATACATATATTTATCAATATAATCCAATAAAAAACTTATTCTAATACTCCTAAAACAAAATATAACAAAGATCAACCACAAACAACTAATATCCATATAATAATGTTATTAAACTGAACATTTCCTTATTATAAATAAAAGAAAATTAAAAAATAAACATTCAAATATTTCTCTTAAAGAAATCAACCATAAAACTTCATTGTCTTATACATATATTTATCAATATAATCCAATAAATTATTCATATACTTAAAACAAAATATAACAAAGATCAACCACAAACAACTAATATCCATATAATAATGTTATTAACCTCAGTTTAATATTCATGAATTGCATAGAAGAAATAAATAATTGAATTATAAACAAATGGGACCTTCAACATGGAATTGTTTAAGAATGAGACATGTCTCATGATATGATCTATTTTTTAGACTTTGTCCTGTGTCTTATATTGTAATCATCGAATTCCTTATATTGTGGGCTTTTCAAATAATGTTATTTACATTGATGAGAGAGTGTTTTCATAATAATGCATATGTCTATAGATTATAATTAACCAGAATCACGAGCTACCTTTCAATTTTCAATTACTTTTTATAATTTTACCCTTTTTACAATAAGCTATTTTTTTCACACGAAAAAAAAAAAAAAAAAAACAGTTTTATTGTTATTCTTATTAGAATCAAATGAAATTTTCAATTACATTAGACATTTCTTCCATGAATAAAATAGTCCTTTTCTACTTCTTTGCTGAAACTTGAGGTTACTTGTTTATCTATATTGTAATTATATCCCATGTCTCCTTCGTTGATGTCTTATAGGATATGTAGTTTCCTGTCTCTAATTATAGTTCCATTGACATTCTCTTCAAAATATAGTCACCCTGGTTTATCCTTGAGAGATTTCTTGGATAGGTTGTCCTCAATTTTATTAAACTGCCTGTGAACGTGCATGAAGTTTAATGTTTCAAAGCTTTGCTTTAAGTTGCTAATCTTATCTTTCCAATGGCTAAGATAGATTATATCTAGATTGGCTTTGTCACTTATCCAATCAATGGTGACCTTTGAGTCCCATGCCGCCATTAAATTCTTGTAAGAGAAGTGTGTGGAAAGAAGTAGGAATCCCCATAATCCCATCAACTCAACTTTCATATTGTTCCCTGTTCCTCCCAGTAAAATGTGCTTGGATGTTGTGTTCAAGTGTGATTTTTAAGTAAATACCTATATCACAATTGTTTGTTGAAGCTGCCCCATCAAAGAAGCGAATGGGGTTATTGTTGAAGTAGGTTGGGTTAAGTAGTATGTTTGTTTTATCTACTTCCTCTTTATGCGGATGTTCATGTGTGGAGGTAAGAATTTTCTTGTGCCTGATATTACTACAGGACCATTGTTTCTATATTTCCAACTCCACATAAAAAAGGGTAAGGCGTTTATGGTTTGGCAATTACAAAACCAAAGAATTTTAGGTTTTCTCTATGGTGTCTCCCACCGTCATTAATCTCCCATAGAAGTATATATTGCCCCGTGATCAATTGGGTGGTTTTACTTCCACAAAGCATGGATCGACTTTTTCCTTTAGACACAATGCGCAGGCTAATGGACCAATTCCATCATGCTTTTGAAAGTTAATGTCAGTGAGTAAACGGTCTTCTAAGCAAAGCCACATGAAGTGTATAATTTCAACCACTACCTTCTCACTGCCAACCAAATCGCTCTATGCCACCATTGTCCATCAATAATTTTATTTGTGTAAAGGATGCACTGATAAGTTGTGTCAGCCGCGGACCTCGTTGGATGATTGATTCCAAGACCAAGTTAGTTTGTCACTTTCCCTGTTCAGTCGGATGTCGTTGTTCTTGAGTTTTTGTGTGAAGTCGTCCCATTCTAAACTGTGTTTAGAATTTAACCCTAATTGACTAGAGTCCAACCATTGTTGTTCTGTTTCTGTTGAGTCATAGACGATGGCCTGTGCTAACATAAAAATGGCTTGGTTGTTCAATTGAAGAATAAGCGAGTTGGATAGTTGATAGTTATCCTCACATCCAATGTATGGGTCACACCCAAGAATAACCTGCTAACCTGTCCCAACTTTCCAAGCTAGCCAGTGTTTGATGATCGGTAAGGATAGCATCAAGTTCTACCAAATGATAGAGGAATTTTGAGTGAAGTGGACATCCCTGCACAGCCAAGAAGTGATGTTTATACCTTTAAGATATTTCCTTGTGAGGACCCTGTTCCATAGATTATTTCCAAAGAGACCTCTCCAATAGGTTTTTGCTGCTAGGGAGAGAGCAAACCATTTCATATGTTTAATGCCCCATCCACCGAACTCTTTTGGTTTAGCTAGACTTTACCATTTTGCAAGGTGAAACCAGTGGCTTTTTTGCCCCCTTTCCAGATAAATCTACTTATCAGAAGCTGAATGCGCTGGAGGATGGACATCAGAGCTTTTGCCAGGCTAAGCCAATAGACTGGTATACTTTGTAAGACTAATGTTTCCAATAAACTATTATATCTTTGAGCAATTGTGATTTTGATCCAATAACACCAACGCCATAACTATGGAATAGAAGAAAAGGTCACAATTGTTTCAACCGTTGATATTCTAGCATTATTTACATTCACCATTTAATATTATTATGCTAAAGTTGTTGATTTATGAGATTAATGTTTTATCTCTTATTATTTACAATGATCAAACCGAAAGAATGATTAATGGACATTATTAATTAATAAATATAGAAAAGATAATGAATTTATAATAGAAAATTGAGTTTAAATAAATTTAAAATATTTAAAAAAAATGAGAAATAATTATTTTTCTTTTTATATTAAAAATTGTAATTATAAATATAAAAAATAATGTAATTAATACATGAAAATTAATTCTATGAATATTTAATAAAGATGGTTAGTACTAACATATTTTATGAATGTCTAAAATATTTTCACAAAAGACATATTGTTAGCACTTTCATGGTAAGGGCATCCAGTAAACCTCAATGTCTATTGAATATTTGACTTGTTGTCATTGGAGTTTTATTAACTGGTTAATAGGAGAATTTTGATTTACACGTGTTTTTTTGAAGTTTGGATTCCAATACCAACATCTTCCCATTCTTTGGTGCAATAGTGAGAGTGTCATTTAGCTCACCAATGAGTTAATTCAACATAAATGAAATAAACACATTGAGTTACACATCCATTTTGTTCAAAAATCTTCTTCAAGAGCACACCTTCAAAGTCCTCTATTTATGTATAGATTATCAAGATGCTGAAATTTTCATGTAGCCTCACACAAAATACAAAGTATTCAATATTTGTTCTATGTTAGGAGGTCAGGGAGTAGTCATTAATGGTGGTATAATCAAATTCCTCCTTTCTTATCCTTTTGTCATTTTGTAAATCCTACAATCCTATCCCAAGTTGTTCTTAAGGGGTGATGTCAAGATATTTCAAAATTAGGAGATATGCTAAATTCATGTTGGTATGATGCAATTTAAAGTGTGATTTTAGTGTGTTTCTTTATCGTACTTTTGTACTTTATTAGTCTAATATACATAATCATGTATTACACTATAATACCCCTCTTTCCCCCAACTTGTAAATATAACTATAGCCTGCTAAAAGACCATGTCTAGACTGATTATGTGTGGATGTTGGAATTGATGAACCTTTTGTTATAGAAGGTAATGTATATATTTATGTTATTAAAAAAAATGGAAGTTGGTGTATAACTGTTGAAGGGGTTTCCAATGTAGATCATGATGCATGAGAGAGATGGTGAGGGGAACCAATAATGGTTGAAATGATTCCTATCAAACCAATACTCTGCTATATTGGAATTGTTTAGACCCAGAACAATCCTCTAACCCAAAGAATTTAATTACCAGTCAAACTGGTAGTTGAGAAGTCTTCCTCAAGAGTCAATGGGGAGATGGGAAAAGCAACCATTTGGAAACTTCCCGATCTAACCCATGAAATGGGAAAATGGACCCACACAATCTTGTCGAGGAAGGAAAGAAAATGAAGAAAAAATGTGGGTAGAATAGAGGATGCAAGAGGAATGGGTTTGGTGACCATTTTCTGAAGAGGGAGATCATGCACAACTCTCTAGTTATGAAGATAACTGACAGGTGAATTTGTTTATGGGTACATGAATTGTTGGGAAATGTTTTTCTAATCAAGCTGATAAATGAAGCTATAGAAATATGGAGTGATTGAATGAGCAATCACAACCGCCTCCCTTTCTTAGTGGATAGAAAACTAATATGCCATAATTTTTATGGGAGGAGGAGAGTGACCTCTGTCCTTAGTTGTTGTTGAACAAAAGGAAGAATCTCTCTCAGGGCATCATGATCTAGTTAGGGGGTGGCTAGTGGTAAATATTTCCAGAAGTTTTTTTTCCTATGGTTGGGTAGAAAGGGGCACTTCTCTCAGTAGTTGCAGCACTTTCTGGGTTCTAGATAAGTATATTTTTCCAAAATCCTCACAATGTTAATCTCAAAGATAATTATAGACTGTATTTTAGAGAAATATAAGTTCATTTTCCTATTAAACTCACCTTGAAAATTTAGGTGTGAATGTGAAAATGTTTCAGTTGAATCCCATTTGACTTATATCCTTACTTCTTGACTACTTGTGTGTTAAAGTAAGACTTCTAGGTGAGAACACTAATGTTGATTTAGTATTAAGTCCATTTTATGTTATAATGGGGACAATTAAATAGTTAGAACCTCTACAGGAAATCTGAAAGGAGAAAGAGAGATTTATTTCTTCATATTATTGTTCTATTTTAGTTTTTCCTCAAGCGTTATTACAAAAATCTTAGAGTATATCAAATCTGCGTTTGGACAATAGGGAAATAACCCAAATATTTAAAAATGAAAAAATAATTATAAATAGGTAGTAAGGACCAATAATTTGAAAATGAACATGACCCATTCTAGTACCTACTTGAATCAAAATATAAAATCCCTTTTGATTTCACTTGGGCATTAATAAAAGTTTATGCTAAACTTTTGTTAAATTCCTATAATTTTGGGTAGAAATGTAAAATTTACCATGGAGGTAATTATTTTCCTTAAGATTAATTTCCTCAAATTTTGGGTAAGAACAGTAAATAGCAATAAAAGGAGAAAATATACTCCTTTACCTAAGAGGAGAGGAAAATTAGGAATATGAATTTAATTCCAAAATGGAGAAATTTCAAAATTGATTTATAAAGACTAGGGAAATTATATTTGTTTTCCCTTATTTTTCTTCAAGAGAAAATATAATATATATATATATATATAGATAATCCTTCTAGAAAATGGAGGTTAACATTCTTGGAGAATAAAGGCCTGAGACCAAAAGAAATATAATTTAATAATATTCAAATGTCAAAGTACACCAGGGAATAACCCATGACTAAATACCTTAACCATCTCGTGGTCTTCGAGACTTCGGGGCTCTAGGATGTTTGGGGTGATAGAACTCACGAGACAAAATAATCGAATTCTTGAACCCTACCTTTCCCTGTACCAACTTTGCATAAATATTAAATATAATCATTTGTAGTATATTATATTTAATGCGATCAAATTAGTGTAATTGATTATAATAAACCTTTATTGCAATTTATTATATTATAATCCAAAATAATTAATTGTATTTGTATTATGGCATAATACAAGTGGGACCCCTTCGAGACTTCAGGACTCAGGGGCTCCAGGAGGTTTGAGAATGAAGAGTGTGTGGAGAGCCAAAGGAGTTGACCCGAAGAGTTTTCTCTCATTCCAATATTAAATATAATATTGAGGATTTAATAAACCTAGGTACAATTTCCAAAGAGGTGTAATATAATATATTATATAATAATAAAAGTTTATTAAAATATTTTCACGTGGATGAGGCCAATCCCTTTCCCTTTTTAAAATTATTATTTAATTTGTAACATGTATAAGTGTGGACCCATCAGAACTTACGGACTCTGGGAGTTCAATACTTCGGGACTCTGGAATGTTTGGGGTGATAGAGTGCATGAGCTAAAATGGTCGAAGACCCAAACCTACCTTCTCATGTTCCAATGTTTTCCTGAACATTAAATATAATTAATTGCATTATATTATATTTAATGTAATTAAACCAATGAAATTAATTGTAATAAGCATTTAATGTAATTCATTATATTGTAATTCTAATATAATTAAATTATATTTTCATTACAACATAATATAAGTGGGAGCCTATTTGGAACTTTGTCGTTTGGTAATTCTAGGTATGTGCATAAGAGGATGGAGAGTAAATACATCGAAGTCTACATATTTACATAATACTTGCTATTAATGACTCTAAGTACAAGTTGAAATATTTAATTATAATATAATATACTATAATTTATTATGATTATATTATAATAAAATTAATCAAAAATTAATTAGTAATATGGTTTTATTATGAGTTAATGTGATGGGGATTTAATATAATAAATAACACTAATCCATCCTGAAATGTTGGATTTTCAATGAAAAAGGGGAGTAATCCTTGGTTTAACTAGATCGGTAATTTAGGCCACATAAAAATGGAATTTACAGGGTTAATTAATTTTAATGAAGATTAATTATCCCTAATAGAGATTAAATAAATGATTAATAAAGAAAGGATGATAATTTATTATGATAATGATTAATTAATTTAATAGGCCTATAAGAGATAGAAAAGTGTCAACCTCTAGTTGGGCGAGTCCTTGTATGCTATGATGATATGGAATATCAGAGAAAACCCACATGTCAACGCGGGACTGGATCTGAAATAAGTGTGAGACCATCATCGAGCATAGGCTATGTGTTAAGAGTAAACAAACGTAAATTGTTAGACACGAGGGTGGACACCTCTTCAACCTAGATTATTGATGGGAAAAGTCCTTCGAACTTTGGAACTTTGGGAGGTTTTGGGGTTGTATGAAAATGATAGAGGGACGAAGGCTTGAAGCCATGAAATATCGATAGGAACTTTCCCTATGACCTCGTCCTCCAGTGGCCAAGTCACTGATAGAAGATGACAACTTTGGTCGCATTAATGCTATGCTGGCTGGTACAAAAGAAGTAGAGCCACATGGTGAAGGGGGTGGCCTTTGGCCAATGACACCCTAGAAATTTCAGAAAGCCATAACTATCAATCCAAAACTTGGTTTTGGAAAAACTTGTATTTGTTGGAAGACTCTCAACGAGCATAAGGCGATGGTGTCCTTTTTAGAGGAATTCAAGGAAGTTTAAGGAAAACAAAAAAAAATTATGCCCCATCCCTTAAAAGGATACTTAGGGGGTCAGGTGTGTGACAGAGTGGTATCATAGTAGGAAACAACACTTGACCTATTTGGGCTCATGAGAGAGATGAATAAATTTTATTAGGGAACCTTTAAGGGGCAGGGCACCCTACCCTACCCATTCATAAGAGCTTATTTAAAATCTATTACTGAAGACAGGAACAAAATGTTTTGTTGTTGTTACATGTTTTAAAAATATGAACTTTGTGTTGCCAATGTTGCCAAATAATGAAGTTGATTTCACCTTACAAATTTCATTTGTTGTTCATAAATTAGTAAATAGTTAACTAACAGAAAATGTTGTTATGATCACTTAAACAGTTAGTGGACAGCAAGGAAAACTACAACATAAAGAGTGGTGACACACCATGAGTTGGTAGAAATCTCCCACAATAGAGAAGAATAATATGATGAGAGGAGGGTGGTGGAAACTCTTATGGATTTGGCTGAAATTGTAAGAAGCTTAATGGCATAATTACAAAGTTGTAAGATAGACAATGAAATACTGATAAAAGAACATGAAAAATAAACTTAAATTAATGCAGTCCTAATGAAAATCCTATCAGATATACAGAGGCAACTACAACATGGACCCATGGCTAGTAATGTGGACATACATCATACTAATAAAACCAAAAGTCCACCTGAGATACAAAATCATGGCCCTGAAAATAGCAACATGAGGGGAAGCACCTCAAAGAAGGCTTAACATGGAGCCAAGAGGCATGCTAATGACAATAATTCAATGGAATAATCTTCTAGTGAGGAAACTGACAACTACAAGGAATTGTCTAGCAATGAGACTAGTTTACATTCTCAGAGGAGAAGAAAGAGGAGGAAACATTCCAAGATCCATGACCCTGAAGAGTTTAAGAAATCTATACCACCCACTTTTGATGGAGAAATTAAAAAGGGTGAAGAATAAGAAGTTTGGCTACTTGTCTTGAAGAAGTACTTCAGATTCCATGACTACTCAGAAAACTTAAAGGATCGAATAACCATTTTCAACTTGAATGGAAAGGCCTCCATTTGGTGGGAGGACCTTAGAAATGTGAAAATAATTCATGAGAAGTATTTGTCATGGAAACAATTCAAGAAATACTTTAAGAGGAAGTACCTATTTAAAAGATACTATGATGATAAGACCAAGGAGTTCTATGAACTCAAGATAGGACAACTCACAATAGATGAATATATCAACAAATGTTTTGAGCTGATGAGGTATGTTCCCTACATAAATGATGAAAAGGTAAAGATGCAACGATTTATTAGTGGACTACCTTAGTCCTTCTGGGACAGAATTGAGTTTGATGAACCGAATACTTTAGAAGACACTATTCAAAACAAAAGGTACTTCTATGAGCTATTCAAGAATAAGACAAAACCTCATAAGGATTGGAAGAAGAAAAGTAAATTGGGATTCAAGAAGAATGGGTTTAAATCCTCAATATTTAAGAATCACAGGAAAATATCTAGGATGAGCCTTCCTACTAAAAGTGTGTATACAATTTTTTTTCCATCTCAGAGTGGTAATAAACCCTTTGGATCAGCCCCAGGAAAGACATATAATACAAAGAAAGAACCCTTGAAATGTTGGGGATGTGGAGAAGAACATCTGCTAAGGGACTACCCACATAGAAAACAAGACAATAGAAGGATCTATAACATCTAGGAGGATACCACGGTCAATGATGTGGTTAGGAGCATGTCACAAATTTATGCATCCATGGATAATACAAAAGTTGACAACCAAGCATCAGTGGTGGAGATGGAAGGTATGATTTCCAACCATCTAGTTTCCATTTTAATTGATCCTGGTTCTAATATGAGTTATGTTTCCCCTCAAATTGCTGAGAAATGTAAATTGCAGCAAGTAAAACATGCTAAATCATGGTCGGTACAGTTATCCACTAGAACAAAAGGAAAGGTGATAGAGGTCATAGTAGCATGCCAATTCATTTTGAATGGAGTTCCCACCCAAGCAACCCTAAACATGATCCCTTTAGGATCTTATGACCTTCTGATTGACATGGATTGGTTGGCTTCCCATAAATCCAAGTTGGACTATTATAATAAAACATTGGAGTGTAAATATGAGGAAGGGAGGAAAAGAACCCTACAAGGAATTCAAAATCCTATCTCAGTGAGACAAATATAAACCCTTCAAGTGAAGAAGTATTGCAGAAAAGGATGTCCTTTGTACATGCAATACAACTGTTGAACTATGTTTAGGACAATAAACCAAGCCTAGATGACCATCCTATATTAACAGAGTATAAATATGTATTTCCAGAAGAGATGTCAGGTCTACCTCCAAGAAGAGATATTGATTTTTCAATAGAACATGTACCCAGAGCGGTGACAATGTTTAGGGAAACCTATAGAATGAGTACACCAGAGCTATTTGAACTCAAACTACAACTAAAAGAGATGTTGGACAAAGGTTACAACTAAAAAAATGACTAAGTCACACCCCAAAGGTGATCAACCCATGCACTAATGGTAAAGACACCACTCACAAAACGATAAGCTCAATACCATCATAAGGTTCTTAAGATCGTTAGGTCCTCTTAGGTATTCATCCAATTTCATAAAGAGAAACTCTAGAATCTATACGATGTATTCAAACCAGAGCTTGTTTCAATTTCATGCTTAAACAATCATGAAATTGAACAAGAAAAAATGAGAGATTATATGATAGAAATGAACTCAAAAACACATAGTCAATCAAGATTTTTTTTTCAAAACAAAATCATAAATGAAGTCTTCGCAGACACAAAGAGGCAGCTATAGAATATTTTATTCTTTTAAAACTATGTTTAAAAACATTGATAAAGTCGACATGAATATCTGGCTGCCAACATGGGGTTGATCCTAGGGGAAAATTGGAATAGGATGTTGTTAATGAGTAGTGTAAGGTGGTAAGCGTAACCTAGATTTCATTTTCAAGATCCTTACATGTCAAAACATATCAATATGGAATGATTTGCTAAAAAAATGCTCATAAAAGGAATGATACATTTTGTCACAACTGGAAGAAAGAAACCAAAAAATAAAAATGACACTTTTTAAGCATTAGTCTTGAATTATATTGATAGTAAAATGTCAAATAGGCAACTTAAACTATGAAAAAGTGGATACAAATTTATTAAATAGGTGAAAAGTTGAGTTTTTTTACCAAGTTATTGTCTAATTTTACCAAGCCTTTGTTTTGAGCCCAAATTTTCCATGAAATTGTGGAAGATATTGTGGGAGATTCTAGTGGCATAATAAAGTTTCATTAGGCCTAGGTAGTTCCTCATCCTATGCCCTTCCTTTTCATCCATTTAGTTTCATTGTTTTTTCACCTTTAGTTGATAAGGACCCCTTTTGGAAGAGGAAATGTGCACTCTCACTTTATCTTCTCATGGGGTGAAAGTAGACATAACTACTAACATTCTCCAATAAGAAACATAGCTAGTACTTGCTACTGTTTTCAAGGAAAAGAGAGAGTTCCCATTAAACTAGTGAATTTTTTCTTCTAACTTGCTCACTTTTGCTAAAAATTTGTAGATCGAAATCACATGGAGAGAAAGGGTACATGAGGAGGTGGACACCCTAATTGTTGATGATATGAAAGCAGAAAATTCCGTCAATTATTGTGGCTTACTTAAGTTATTTTGTATCCCAAATATGCAAGATCAGAAATAATTGTTGCAACTAATGATAAGCTATTGGGACCTTGAACGAGATTCATTTATGATAGATGATGAACCCATGAAGATATAAGTTGATGACATCTACTTCATTATAGTATTATCCCAACAAAATTCACTAATTAACCTGATAGGGGGTGGACACAATAGAGGCTCCTTGACTATCCAATAATCCATACATTCTTATTTCTCTATAGGAACTCAAAACATGAGATCACAATTTTCAATTAACAATATTGAGAGTTTGAATCTCAAAATCATCCTTTTTGTGATATCTCGATGTTGTAGCTTGCAAAAAAAACCCCCATTATTGTATGAAATCTTCATAAAATAATGGGGACCCTTCAAATTTTTATTTGTTTTCTAATTGTTTTACTCATTTAGTTCTAAGATTAACTTGTTTGTAATGATTTCCTTTTGATTCTTTTAAATTTTGTATGATAAGTTTTTAATTTTTTTTTTTTAACTTTTCATGATGCACTTCAAAAAAAAATTCCTTCCTAATTTAATCCAATTTGATTTCTAGTTTATTTTTGTAGAATGCTAAAATTCATGAGGGAAAATCCTTTATATTGAATCCAAACCTGATTGAAAACTTGTTGGATTAATTGTCCTAGATGAGGAATAACTTAATCTCAAGTGACATGTATCTAGATCCGAGAGACAATTTATTGTAACTTGTTTGAAAACACTAGATGCCCTAGATACCTGATATAATGCATAATCAATTATATTCAGATCTAGAATGATTACTCATGAATGCTATTTTAGCACACTGGATGCCCAGATGTCAGATAATTTTTACTTAATAGGCTTGCATTCATGTCTAGAAGGAAAGTAAGGGTGGATAATTTAATCCTACTTGACCTTGGATACCGAATGTCATTCACTTTCAATTATATCTAGATCCAAGAGCTTAGTGATGAATGTTACCATGATTAGATTCTTTAGATTCTAGATATCTCTGTACACCTATTTTAAATCTAACATCTGGATTAATTTTTCTATGAATTTTCTTGAACCATACAGATATCCAGATATCCAGATATATATATCACTATAGTATATCTGAATGTATACATGTTAGCTTCTTTTCATTTGTGGTGGTGAATGGAATTTAATTGTTTTAGGGATTTGATCTACATGTCACCTAGGCTTATCCTATGTGTCATTTACTCACTATTGGTGTGTCATCCAGGTTGTGTGTACTCATTATTACCTACATATCCCATATTTTCATATATGAATGTGGTATATGATCAAGGTGTTTCACGCACACAAAAACCTCCCAATTTTATTTTCTTATCATCTCCCTAAGACACGAAATTCTCCCCCTCTACAAATCTTCCTACCAGAACCCTCGCTCTCTCTCTCTCTCTCTCTCTCTCTCTCTCATGTGAATGGATAAGTATAAGTTATATTCTTTCTCTTCCCACTCTACCATTTTACTTTCTCTTCCAATCACTTCAACCCATCAATCCACACTTCAGCGATTTCCATCCTCCTGCGCCAATATCTAGCGTACTGGAGAATGAACTCTTTCCTCCACTGACATAGACAATATTGGCGTGCTAGTGATTTCATCGCCAATACATAAGACACATTCCTTCAAACTTGGTTGATGCATCGACATGCTTCCAATAAGCCTCACTGACACACTTCTTTATCATTGATTAAGTTCGTGTGATCAATGCCAAAACATAGGTAATTTCACACGATTACCTTTGTCGTGCACATGTTGTTCAATGACTAAGCTCCTTTAACTTTTTCTGATGCATCACATATCAATAGAATCCCCCCCTTTAGCCTCAATACACTGAACATCAAAGAGGTATATCTCTCCCTATCTGATGTACTACTTGTTTCCCTCTCCCATCCCCATTGCCCCAGTGGAAGGATGTTGACCCCTCATCATCACCAAGCACATCAATGATGATCTTATTTCTCTTTCCAACACTAACCCTTCTAGTGAGATTAACCTCCATATTGATACCTATCTTATCCTCCTCCCACCTCATATCCTTCTTGTTGCATATGTTAGTCAGTCTCCTAACATTTCCAATGACTAAGATCTCCATGTCTAATTAGAAAACTGGTCACTGATTTCCTATCTCACATAATATACTTTATGATTGCAGTCATAATCAAACTTGTGTATGTCACCATTAGAATGTATTTATGTACCATATAAGCTAATTCATTTTGCTCCTTTTTATTTTATGGCTAAACCATGGTTCGTGAAAGTGTTGTCTAGCATCAGAGGGGTTAACAAAACACGTATTGGTATTGTGCTAGCTATGTAATGTGTATTAGTGAAAAATTTGTTCCTTCCAGATCCTAAACGATACTAAGTTCTCCGAAAGACAATTGGTTTTTTTTGCAAACTTATATTTCTATGCCCCTCACATATTACCTCAGTTTCAATTAATGAACAAAGAGCCTATATATCATGGATGGAAAAAAAATGATGAAATTTAATTTCGGTGAAGAATAAGTGAAAGAGAGACCCAAAATTCCTTTAAAAAATGACTTTGAGAAAAAAAATCGGCTTTCTTCAGAGTGAATGTTTCTTCCTCAAAATAGGCGAGTCATATGGTTTTCTCTATTATGATTCTAATGCAACCCACATAATCAAAATATGAGGCCCATAAGTGTTAAGCCCTAAGTTGTGGCACATTACCCATTAATTGGGGCATATTACATTAGTATTTTTATTTTATTTATGTCAGATTGGGTCCATTATTTGTAATTGTACCTCCTAGTCTCCTATATATACCAAGGAGACCTTTTCATTTGGAATCATCTTGTATTTGTGAATTCATATGATGTATAAGGAGGTTTCCCCCTCAAAGATTCTTATTATCCGAAGTTCTCTCTTTTTCAAGGCGTTGAATACTTATTCTTAGGTTTTTATGCTATTTTGATGTTTGGTTCTTAACATTTGGTATCATAGCTAGACAATCCTTGGGACTTACTTCTTCAAAAACATTATTCTTGGAATTTTTTCTACAAATTGTTTTTTGGAAGGTTTCAAGATATGGAATTTCTATGGTGTAGAGGAGACATATAGAGATAAATTGGGTCCAAATTTCAGATCTTGGTTCGTTACATTTTTGGATATACATTATGTTCAAGTTAGGGTTTTCGACTAGTCCTGAAACTAGTCTGAAACAAGACTTCTTGGAATGCTTTCTCCCAATTGGTTTTGGCTTGGTTTCGGGTTCTGAAATTTTTATAGTACAAAGGATGAATAGTTAATTATCGTGTATATAAATTTCAGCCCTTTATTCTCTATACTTATTGTTGGACACACTAACCACACTTAGAGGGGGGGTGAATGAGTGTGGGGCTATCTCTCAAAACTTTTTCCCTTTCACAAAAATTCTTAGTTAGCAATCACTGTTTACTCATTACTTATTGATGTCATTTATAACTAGATAAATGTGAACATGCATCAACAACATATATCAGCAACATATATCATCAATAAGTCATCATCACAAGGAACACAAAGAACACAAGATGTATGTACAATTTCTTTTTATTATGCACTACAATCCTTGGGTTATCAACAACAACTAAATAGAGTTACAACTCCACAAGAGCACCAAATCTATAATGCAAGACTCAACTTACACAACTTAACACCAACTGAGAAGAGGAATCAATCCTCAACAGATACCAAGCTATCAACATGTATGTGACCTGTCAATAGTGCAACATGCGTATGTATGCGTCCTACTAGTAGTACAACTCACGTATGTATGCGGCATGTATGTACTACAACCTGAGTGTGAATTTTGAACAACTAGGTTTTTCTCTCCATGATAGTTTCAGATCTTTTGCAACCTTTAGTCACGTTCACTTATGTCTTACACTGTCCAATCTGAACCACAACAAAGCTCAACATATCCATACTCTCCAACAAATTATACTCATGCTCCTCAACCATACAATATGAATGTTACTCAAACATAAGTAACCAATTTATTATAGAAACCATATTAGTATTGAAACATAAGAGTGTTTCTCACTCCATCAACCAGCAAAAACCAAATCACAACAGCCATACCAAGAATGATTCAAGCATTCACCATACAATATGCAAGAGTATACATCAAGACAACTATGTAACCATACCAGAGTTTCTATGTCATATATGAGCCCATTAAATGAATATCTGAAACTTGTTTCATCCATCAAGAACTTGGCAACAACTCACACTCAAATATTCATGACTTCATAAACTATACACGCTCTTCCTTCCTTCAGCCCATGTGTGTACGCGCTCTGTCTCACTGCAGCCCATGTATGTATGCTCTCTGGCCCACTGCTGCTCGTGTACTCCTTCATAAACTAGGGTTTCTGAACTTCCAAAACTTGTGTCGTCAATATCTCAGACTTACAGAAACTTTGATGCATCCATGAGATCCTCCAGTCAATATCTCTCTGATAATATATCTTCAAGATATGCTCAAGAGATATATTCACAAGAGACCCTTTCCTCTTATTTATACTTTCCAAGTAGCTTCCTTAGAATCCTTTTCTAGGTCACTTTGTCCACATATCCACTTTTTCCACATAGTCACTCTTTCCAACTTGCCCAATTTGCCACTTGTCCATTTAACCCATTTTCTTCTTTTTAGGGTTGACCACTTTCCATAATTAGAAAGTTCTCCATTTACTTTATTTAAATAATCTTCCTTGATTTTGTCACTTCACTTTATTATTTAAATAATCCCCCTTCATTGAAAGCTCTTTGACTTCTTTGTCCTTTTGGGGCTTCAAGCCAACATGTGAGGGTCCTTCAACTTTGTAAGTCCATAACTTTCAAACCGTGAGGAGTTATGTGACATTTCACATACCACCAGAACTGGCATGACAAGCACTATCCATCTAGGATATTTTCACTAATAAATTCGTTGATATTCATCTCATTATTCCATAATTAAGAATGGGTTATCTAACCATACTTCTAGGATAACTCAATCCATAGGGGGATCACTTTGGAGTTCATCCATTTGTACTCCTTATCAAGAAAATAATGAGTCATATTTACATCAATCCAACTATGCATCATATATCAATGAAAACCCATTGATCCATCGTTATCTATGCATGGCATCATATGACTATGATTCCACTTGCATCATTCCATTCACATTACATCAGTATGCTATGACAAGAAATTATTCCTTTGAAATCAATCTTTTGACATCAATCAATCAATCCTTTGACATCAATGACAACATGATCCAACAATCTTCCCCTTTGGCATTGATGGAAATATAAACATTGATGTCAACACCAATCATTGATGGCAACATGTAGATAAGGCATTTCTCTACATCAATGGTTATCTCAATCAAATCAATGTGACTATCTCTCCCCCTTTGACATCAATGGAAAAGGGTAGTTCTCTCCTTGGGGTTGCTCCCTCTGCCTGAATTCCT
>SNQJ01S0049149.1:63091-79558 GCA_010110895.2 Picea sitchensis | reverse complement strand
ACAACATGATGTTTCCATAAATAAGGTTGGCCCAAAAGAACATCACAAACTTCGAGAGGAGCAACATCACACATTACCTCGTCTTTGAAGGGCTTGATGTCGTACGACAGTCGACACTATTGGCTGGCGCGGAGATCACTTCCTTGGTGGAGACATCCAATGGTGTACGGTTGTGGGTGCGGCATTGTTGGCAGGGCTAGCCACTTGACAACCTCTGCTGAGATGAGGTTCTTCTAGCTATTGCTATCAACGATGAAGTGCAACAGGGTGACTTTTACCCACATCTGTGAATGGAAGAGGTGCTCTCCCTCTTCTGGCTCATCTGGTTCACTAGGCTGGAGCTTGGTGGTAGAAATGGTGGCACTGGGTTCTGCTTCAATGATCCGTCTTCCCCTTTCTAGTTCTTGCTCAGAGTCATAATCTGCATCTGATTCAGAGGCTTTCACATCGACCACCAGTGATTTTTTTGAGCGGCAGTCAACAGTGTTATGCCAAGGGCTCTTATGGAAGTCGGACCACTTCCTGGTATCTTTCTTTGCCTTTCTAGTGTCCTTATTTTCTTGTGGCTTCGACTGGTTGTCCTGATACTATCCATCTTTTCTCTGTCCTTTTTTCGGTGGGTTGGGGCCAACCTTTCCTGGATTTTGTTGTGAGGGGTTCCCAGGCCCAAATTGTCGTGTCTTTTGTTTGAGCTTCTGCTCGATTTAGACGGCATATCGGTAGGCCACGCCCGAGGATGAGCTGTCCAGAAATTCCATTTCGGTATGGATGTATCTATGCAAAGAACCATGATACTCGAGCACCATATGGCACTCTGAATATTTGATACCCAACTTCGTGCGCAAGGTATGGAAGATATTTGTGAAATCTGGCACTGCTTGGTCTCTTGATTGCCGCAATGTGGTCCATTTGGTATACAGGTCGTCATAACTTCTGACAGGGTAGTATTGTTCCTTAATAGCATGCCTGAAGGATTCTTAGGTGGTTGTGACTGAAAATAATGAGGTTTTCTCTGTTTCCTTTTTCTCACAGAAAGTTTCCCACCAATATTTGACATGGGGAACGACTTTGAGGAGCGCAAAAGTAATCTTTTCTTTATTCAAAATGTTATTGACAAAAAAATACCCTTATAGTAGATTCAACCACTTGTCTACAACATATGCATCTATCTGACCTTCAAATATAGGAATTTCGAATTTTATTTGTACCTTGAAGGGGGCGGTGCCTCCGTTCGAAGAATATGTGTCGCCTGTTGGTAGCCGCCGAAGGATTTGCGCGAAACTATCCATCATATCATTCCTCTGTTGCGTGAGGGATTCCTCAATCAACAGATTGAAAGGATCTCATGTCCCATCATATTTCTTTTCTCCTTCCATGGGAGGTTTCTTGGGCGTGAAAGAGCTTCTTTCCTCAAGAGAAACAAGTTCGAGGCCCAACTCTTTGTACTCCGATCTCGTTGGGGACATGCATTAAGACGACAAGGAGCAGACCACTCTGATACCAATGATCTGGATTTTATGAGAAGAACAAAATGAATAAATATTACTAACAGGTTCTTAACACAAAATAACAGAGATATAGTAAAACTAGTTTTCTATTCAATAACAAAATAAAGCTGAAACTGTAAAATGCAGCAGAAACAAGCTTGCTGGAATGGTGGTGGCTTATCTTTGAGAAGAGATGTTACGATAGTGCGAATTCACAAGAAGAAGGTTACAATGATTCTCTGAAGGCATTTTTACAATAAGAAAGAATTCCAAAAACCCTAGACATCCAAAAACCTAACGCTAGGAGATGAAGCGCCAAAAGTCATGTGGGCCCCGTTTGGGTAAGTTAGTACATCAACTTTCCGGGGTCGTAACTTTTGCATACAATCTTCGTTTTAGGCGTGTGATAGCCCGTTGGAAAGGTATCATCAAGGATATTAATTTTTGGGGCTTGATAATGCCTTTGGCTATAATTGAGGAGCTCGATCCCAAAAAAAATTCATTTAGGCCCTAAAAATGGCACCGGAAGTTAAAACTGCTAAAAATAGTAAATTGCCAAAATTTTCAGAAAACTGTTTTGAGCTAGTTGGAAAAGGTGGGTTGCCACCGATATCCATATGGATCAATCCTCCCTCCTTAGTAATAAATGGTCTCCATTACATTGAGGTCCCCCATCAGATAAGGAAATTTCTGATGAATTTGGCCCTGGGTGAGCCACTTGCCTTGGTGCAGGAGCTGCCCTGCTTTGGCGACTCGATAAAGATGGATCCTTTGTTGTCGAATGCCCTTGATCTATCTGTCCACAATCTAATCATTGGATGCCTGTTGTAGGCATTCGGGGTTGAGCTCTATTGGTGTCAGCTGTTCTGCTACTTCTGAGGTGTTAAATAATGGTGGGAAATAAGGGCGAAGGAGATCCATGTTGAACATTGGGTGCACACCAAGGAAAGGAGGAATGTTGAGCTCAAAAGTGTTATCCCCCACGGCCTTGGTGATAGTGTATGACCCATAACGGAGTGGGAGAAGCTTCTGATGGGGTCCTGCAAGGCATTCTTTCTACAAGTGCAACCAAACTTTGTCGCCCACCTAAAACTTATGCGACACCCGATGTTGATCATGGCTTTGTTTGTACTTGTCATTGGACTTCTGTAGGATATCCTAAACCTGTTGGCGGATGTGATGGACCCTCTCAATGAACCAGGTGGCTTTTTCAGATTCAATTGGAGCAGGAGATGAGTCGGTCAAGGTGACCGCAAGGGGAAGTGCAACATCTATGGGTCCCAATGGTTGGAATCCCAACCCCACTTGAAAGGGGTTGTGACCGGTTGAACTATGCAGGGATTGGTTGTAGCTATGATGGACATAGGGAAGGCTCTCATCCCATGTGAGAGGGTGATTTGAATTATAAAAGTGAAGGATATGCACAATCATTCGATTTACAACCTCAGTTTGGCCATCTGTCTGGGGGTGGAATGTCGTGGATTTGGTGAGCTTGGTGTCTAGAAGTGACCAGAGGCTCGACCAGAATGTGATGAGAAATCGACTATCCCAATCTGAGACAATGGTTTGTGGGATTCAAAAATGTACCCAGACTCATTCAAAGAATATCTTGGCAGTGGCCTCTGTTGTGATGCTCTTCTTGCAGGCAACCAAAATCGCCATCTTAGAAAAGCGATGAACAACCACAAAAACACAATCATTTCCCCACTTGGTGGATGGGAGGCCCAACATGTAGTCCATTGAGATGGATTCCCATGGCCTGTCAAGAGTAGGAAGAGGGGTGTATAGGCCCTATTTCTTAGAGGTCGGTTTAGCAATAGCGCAGGTAGTGTAGGACTTGATATACTTGCTGACATCCTGTCAAAGTTTCAACCAATAGAAATGTTTCTGTAGCATTGCCACTTTCTTTTCAATGTCGAAGTGTCTTGGCACCTGACTGTAGTGGGCTGCCCAGATCAGCTTCATTTTCTCACTTGATGGAACATAGATATGGCCCAAACGACACAACAACCCATATTGAAGATGGAAATTATCCACAACTGCATTTGCACCCAACACTTGGTAGGTGGTGGTGAAGTCATGGGTTGTCTTCGCCAGGAGTTGGGGCCATCCAGATGTCTCATGGCCACAAGAGTCTAGCACCGTGGTGAGTGCCACGACTGGCGGTTTGTTGAGGCAATCAGTGACGCGATTGGTGCTTCTTGTTTTATACTTGATGTTGAGGTGGAATTGCTGCAAGTATGTGGACCACTTTTGATGGCGGTCATTTTGCAATTTTCCCCGTGTCTGCATGAACTGCAGTGGCTTATGATCAGTGTGGATGACTGTCTCCTTCCCAAGAATGTAATGTCTCCATTGGTGGCATGCTTGCACAATGGAGTACATTTCTTTGTCGTAAGTAGGGTAGTTATGGATAGTATCTGACAGTGTCTCAGTATGATAGGCCACGGGGTGGCCGTGCTGAGTGAGAACGGTGCCCACAGCATAGTCTAAAGCATCTGTCTCGATCTCAAAAGGATGCTATAGGTCTGGTAGTGAAAGTACTGGGGATGAGCACAAGCGCTGCTTCAAATCATTGAATGCTTGTTGTTGGGACCGGATCCACGAAAATTTTGCCTTACCACCACCCCTGTTTATTTGGCTGAGGGCCCATGCAATATGGGAGAAACCCAACACGAACCTACGGTAGAAATTGGCAAGGCGCAAGAAGCTAAAAAGCTCAGTGAGTGTTGTTGGGGCTGGCCAGTCACGGATGACTTGGATCTTGGTTGGATCCACATGTACACCATGCTGATCAATGATGTAGCCTAGGTAATGGACCCTGTCCATGCCAAAGGAGCATTTTTCCAAGTTGGCGTATAGCTTGTGCTACCGCAGGGTGTGAAAAACCCTCTGAATATGCTGCAAGTGTTCGACCCAAGTCTTGTTGTAAATTAGAATGTCATCCAGATACACCACTACAAAATTATTGTCGAATGGTCGCAGGATATGGTCCATCATCCTCATGAAAGTGGTTGGAGCATTTGTCAAACCAAAGGGCATGATCAACCATTCAAAAAGGCCTTCCTTTGACTTGAAGGTGGTCTTCCATACATCTGTCTATTCTATCGAGACCTGGTGGTAGCCAGACTTCATATCAATCTTACTGAAGTATTTGGCCCTCGTGAGTTGATCAAGGAGGTCATCAATTCGGGGAACCAGGTATCGGTTTCTGACTGTAATTTTATTCAGAGCCCGGTAATCAATACAGAGTCACCAAGTTCCATCTTTCTTATGTACCAACACGATTGGGCTCCCGCAAGGTGATGAGCTGGGGTGGATGTGCCCTTTGTGGAGAAGTTCTTGGATCTGTCGCTTGATATCCTCATTCTCTAACAAAGAGTGATGATAGACTGGCCCATTGGGTAGTGGTGTGCCGAGGGTCAGATCGATGGGGTGCTTGACCTGGCAGTGCAGAGGTACCCCTGTAGGTGAGGAAAAGATATCCGAGTATTCTGCCATGACCTTATCTACTTGCTTCTGCTTTGTGGAGAGGTCGGTCGTAGAGACCCTGTATGTGGATGTGATCTTTCGCTTATTCTGAGAGAGAATCACAAAGAAGACAAACTTTCCCGTCTAAGAGATGACCTTCCTGCATTTCTTAGCAAAGATTAAGGAAATAACACTAGGTGGGACTGCCTTAGGTATCCTATACAATCTCTTGTTCAAAGTAATAATAACACTACGAGGCCTAGACTCATATACAACATGACGTTTCCATAAATAAGGTTGGCCCAAAAGAACATCACAAACTTCGAGAGGAGAAACATCACACAATACCTCGTCCTTGAAGGGCTTGATGATGTATGACAGTCAACACAGTTGGCTGATGCAAAGATCGCTTCCTTGGCAGAGCCATCCAATGGTGTACAGTTGTGGGTGCAGCGTATTTGGTAGGGCTAGCCACTTGATGACCTCTACTGAGATGAGGTTCTTCTGGCTATTGCTATCAACGATGAAGTGAAACGGGGTGCCTTTTACCCACATCTGTGAATGGAAGAGGCGCTCTCCTTCTTCTGGATCGTCTGGTTCACCAGGCTGGAGCTTGGCGGTAGCAACGGTGGCACTGGGTTCTGCATCAATGATCCATCTTCCCCTTTCTCGTTCTGGCTAAGAGTCATAATCTGCATCTGATTTAGAGGCTTTCACTATAGCCACCAATGACTGCTTTGAGTGGTAGTCAGTAGTGTTATGCCAAGGGCTCTTATGGAAGTCGCACCACTTCCTGGTATCTTTCTTTATCTTTTCGGTGTCCTTATTTTATTACGGCTTGGAATGGTTGTACTGATACTGTCCATATTTTCTCTATCCTTTGTTCGGTGGGTTGGGGCTGACCTTTCTTGGCTTTTGTTGTGAGGGGTTCCCAGGCCCAAATTGCCACGTATTTTGTTTGAGCTTCTGCTCGATTTTGACGGCATATCGGTAGGCTGCGCCCAAGGATGAGATGTCTAGAAATTCCATTTCGGTCTGGATGTATCTGTGTAGAGCACTTCGATACTTGAGCACTAGATGTCGCTCTGAATCTTTGATACCCAACTTGGTGTGCAAGGTATGGAAGATATTTGTGAAATCTGGCACTGCTTGGTCTCTTTCTTGTCGTAGTAAGGTCCATTTGGTATACAGGTCGTCATAACTTTCAACAAGGTAGTATTGTTCCTTAATAGCATCCCTGAAGGATTCCCAGGTGGCCGTGACTGAAAATAATGAGGTTTCCTCTGTTTCCTTTTTCTCACATAAAGTTTCCCACCAATCTTTGACATGGGGAATGACTTTGAGGAGCGCAAAAGTAATATTTTCTTTACTCGAAAATTTATGGACAAAAAAATACCCTTCTAGTAGATTCAACCACTTGCCTACAACATCTGAGTGTATTTGACCTTCAAATATAGGAATATCGAAGTTTATTTGTACCTTGAAGGGGGCGACGCCTCTCTTCGAAGGAGATGCGTCGCCTATTGGTAGCCACCGAAGGATTTTCACGAAACTATCCATCATCTCGTTCCTCTGTTGCATGAGGGATTCCTCAATCAACAGTTTGAAAGGATCTCTTGTATGGTCATCTTTATTTTCTCTTGCCATGGGAGGTCACTTGGGCATGCGAGAGCTTCTTTCCTCAAGAGAAACAAGCTCGAGACCCAACTCTTTGTACTCCGACCTCGTTGGGGACATGCATTAAGACGACAAGGAGCAGACCGCTCTGATACCACTGATCTAGATTTTATGAGTAGAATGAAATGAATACAGATTATTAACACGTGATTAACACAAAATAACAGAGATATAGTAAAACTGGTTTTCTATTCAATAACGAAATAAAGCTGAAACTGTAAAATGCAGCGGAAACAAGCTTGCTGGAATGGTGTCGACTTATCTCTGAGAAGAGATGTGATGGCAGTGCACATTCAAAAGAAGAAGGTTAAAATGAGGCTCTGAAGGCATTTTTACAATAAGAAAGAATTCCAAAAACACTATACATCCAGAAACCTAACCATAGGAGATGAAGCGCCAAAAGTCATGTGGGCCCCATTTGGGTAAGTTAGTACATTAACTTCCCGGGGTCGTAACTTTTGCATACGATCTCCGTTTTAGGCGTGTGATAGCCCGTTGGAAAGGTATCACCGAGGATATTAATTTTTGGGGCTCAATCATGCATTTGGCCATCATTGAGGATCTTTATCCTGAAAAATATTCATTTAGGCCCTCAAAATGGCCCCAGAAGATAAAACTGCTAAAAATAGTAAACTACCAAAATTGTTAAAAAATTGTTTTGACCCAATTGGAAAAGGTGGGTGGGCACTGATATCCATATGGATCAATCCTCCCTCCTTAGGAAGCAATGGTATCCATTGCGTTGAGGTCCCCCATCAGGTGAGGAAATTTCTGCTGAATTTGGCCCCGGGTGAGCCACTTGCCTTGGTGCAGGAGCTGCCCTGCTTTGACGACTCGATGAAGCTAGATCCTTTGTTGTCGAATGACCTTGATCTGTATGTCCACAATCTAATCATTGGATTCCTATTGTAGGAAGTTGGGTTTGAGCTCTGTTGGTGTCAGCTGTTCTGCTACTTCTAAGGTGTCCAATAATGGTGGGAAATAAGGGCGAAGGCGATCCACGTTGAACATTGGGTGCAGATCAAGGAAAGGAGGAATGTTGATCTCAAGAGAGTTATCCCCCATGGCCTTGGTGATAGTGTACGAACCATAACAGAGTGGGTGAGGCTTCTGATGGGGTCCTGTAAGGCGTTCTTTCTACAAGTGCAACCAAACTTTGTTGCCCAACTGAAACTTATGCGGGACCCGATGTTGATCATGGCGTTGCTTGTACTTTTCATTGGACTTTTGTAGGATATCCTGAAGCTGTTGGAAGATGTGCTATATCCACTCAATGAATCGGGTGGCTTTGTCAGCTTCAGTTGGAGCAGGAGATGAGTCGGTCAAGGTGACCGCAAGGGGAAGTGAAACATCTATGGGTCCCAATGGTTGGAATCCCAACCCCACTTGAAAGGGGCAGTGGTCGGTTGAGATATGTAGGGCTCGGTTGTAGCTATGTTGGATATAGGGAAGGCTCTCATCCCATGTGTGAGGGTGCTTTGAATTATACATGTGAAGGATATGCACAATCATTCGATTTACAATCTCGGTTTGGCCATCTGTCTGGGGGTGGAATGCCATGGATTTCGTGAGCTCGGTGTCTAGCAGTGATCAGAGGCTCGACCAGAATGTGCTAAGAAATTGACTATCCCAATCTGAGACAATGGTTTGTGGGATTCCAAAATGTACCCAGACTCATTCAAAGAAGAGCTTGGCAGTGGCCTCTGCTGTGATGCTCTTCTTGCAGGAAACCATAATCGCCATCTTAGAAAAACGATCAACAACCACAAAAACACAATCATTTCCCCACTTGGTGGATGAGGGGCCCGACAATTAGTCCATTGAGATGGATTCCCATGGCCTGTCAGGAGTAGGAAGAGGGGTGTACATGCCCTGTTTCTTAGTGGTCTGTTTGGCAATAGCGCAGGCAGTGCAGGACCTGATATACTTGTTGACCTCCTGTCGAAGTTTCGGCCAGTAGAATTTTTTTTGAAGCATCGCCACTATCTTTTCAACATTGAAGTGTTTCTCTGAATCTTTGATACCCAACTTGGTGCACAAGGTATGGAAGATATTTTTGAAATCTGGCACTGCTTGGTCTCTTTCTTGCTGTAATGTGGTCCATTTGGTATACAGGTCGTCATAACTTCTGACAGGGTAGTATTGTTCCTTAATAGCATGCCTGAAGGATTCTTAGGTGGCCATGACTGAAAATAATGAGGTTTCCTCTGTTTCCTTTTGTTCACAGAAAGTTTCCCACCAATCTTTGACACGGGGAACGACTTTGAGGAGCGCAAAAGTAATCTTTTCTTTATTCAAAAAGTTATGGATAGAAAAATACCCTTCTAGTAGATTCAACCACTTGTCTACAACATCTGTGTCTATATAACCTTCAAATATAGGAATATCGAATTTTATTTGTACCTTAAAGGGGATGGCACCTCCGTTCGAAGAAGATGCGTCGCTTGTTGGTAGCCGCCAAAGGATTTGCACGAAACTATCCATCATCTCGTTCCTCTGTTGCGTGAGGGATTCCTCGATCAACAGTTTGAAAGGATCTCATGTTCAGTCATATTTCTTTTCTCCTGGCATGGGAGGTTTCTTGAGCATGCGAGAGCTTCTTTCCTCAAGAGAAACAAGCTCGAGACCCAACTCTTTGTACTTCGACCTCGTTGGGGACATGCATTAAGACGACAAGGAGAAGACCACTATGATAGAATTGATCCAGATTTTATGAGTAGAATGAAATGAATACAGATTATTAATAGTTTCTTAACACAAAATAATAGAGATACAGTAAAACTGGTTTTCTATTCAATAACGAAATAAAGCTGAAACTGTAAAATGCAGCGGAAACAAGCTTGTTGGAATGGTGGCATCTTATCTCTAAGAAGAGATGTGACAGCAGTGCACATTCGCAAGAAGAAGGTTACAATGAGGCTTTGAAGGCCTTATTACAATAAGAAATAATGCCAAAAACCCTAGACATCCAAAAATCTAACCCTAGGAGATGAAGTGCCGAAAGTCATGTGGGCCTCGTTTGGGTAAGTTAGTACATCAACTTCTCGAGGTCGTAACGTTTGCATACAATCTCTGTTTTAGGCGTGTGATAGCCTGTTGGAAAGGTATCGTTGAGGCAATTCATTTTGGGGGCTCAATCATGCCTTTGGCTATCATTGAGGAGCTTGATCCTGAAAAATATTCATTTAGGCTCTCAAAATTGCCCCAAAAGTTAAAACTGCTAAAAATAGTAAAATGCCAAAATTGTCAGAAAACTGTTTTGAGCCGGTTGGAAAAGGTGGGTGGCCACCGATATCCATTTGGATCAATAATCCCTCCTTAGGAAGCAATGGTCTCCATTGCATTGAGTTCCCCCATCAGGTGAGGAAATTTCTGTTGAATTTGGCCCCGTGTGAGCCACTTGCCTTGGTGCAGGAGCTGCCCTGCTTTGACGACTCGATAAAGATGGATCCTTTGTTGTCGAATGCCCTTGATCTGTCTGTCCAAAATCTAATCATTGGATGCCTATTGTAGGCAGTCGGGGTTGAGCACTATTGGTGTCAGTGTTTCTGCTACTTCCAAGGTGTCCAATAATGGTTGGAAATAAGGGCGAAGGAGATCCACATTGAACACTAGGTGCAAACCAAGGAAAGTAGGAATGTTGAGCTCAAAAGTGTTATCCCCCATGGCCTTGGTGATAGTGTACGACCCATAACACAGTGGGAGAATCTTCCAATGGGGTCCTGTAAGGCATTCTTTCTACAAGTGCAACCAAAATTTGTCTACCACCTGAAACTTATGCGTCACCCGACGTTGATCATGGCGATGTTTGTAATTTTCATTGGACTTCTGTAGGATATCCTGAACCTGTTGGTGAATGTGCTAGATATACTCAATGAAACATGTGTCTTTGTTAGCTTCAGTTGGAGCAGGAGATGAGTTGGTCGAGGTGACCGCAAGGGGAAGTGCAACATCTATGGGTCCCAATGATTGGAATCCCAACCCCACTTGAAAGTGGCAGTGGTCGGTTGATCTATGCAAGGCTCGGTTGTAGCTATGATGGACATAGGGAAGGATCTCATACCATGTGCGAGAGTTCTTTGAATTATACATGTGAAGGATATGCACAATCATTCGATTTACATTCTCAGTTTGGCCATCTGTCTGGGGGTGGAATGTCGTGGATTTGGTGAGCTTGGTGTCTAGCAGTGACCAGAGGCTCAACCAGAATGTGATGAGGAATCGACTATATTGATCTGAGACAATGGTTTGTGGGATTCCAAAATGTACCCAGACTCATTCAAAGAAGAGCTTCGCAGTGGCCTCTGCTGTGATGCTCTTCTTGTAGGAAACCAGAATCGCCATATTAGAAAAGCGATCAACAACCACAAAAGCACAATCATTTCCCCGCTTGGTGGACGAGAGGCCCGACATGTAGTCCATTGAGATGGATTCCCATGGCCTGTCAGGAGTAGGAAGAGGGGTGTACATGCTCTGTTTCTTAGTGGTCAGTTTTGCAATAGCGCAGGCAGTGCAGAACCTGATATACTTTCTGACCTCCTGTCGAAGTTTTGGCCAGTAGAAATGTTTCTGTAGCATCGCCACTGTCTTTTCAATGATGAAGTGTCCTGCCACTCGACTGTAGTGGGCTTCCCAGATCATCTTCCCTCGCTCATTTGATGGAACAAAGATATGGCCTAGATGACACAACAACCCATCCTGAAGATGGAAATTATCGACAACTGTGTTTTCACCCAACATTTGGTAGGTGGTGGTGAAGTCAGGGTCTGTCTCATGGACACAAGAGTCTAGCACCATGGTGAGTGTCATGACTAGTGGTATGCTGAGGTAATCAGTGACGCGATTGGTGCTTCCTGTTTTATACTTGATGTTGAGGTGGAATTGCTGCAAGTATGTGGACCAATTTTGATGGTGGTCATTCTACAATTTTCCCTGTGTTTGCATGAACTGCAGTGGCTTATGATCAGTGTGGATGACTGTCTCCTTCCCAAGAATGTTATGTCTCCACTGAAGGCATGATTCACAATGGAGTACATTACTTTGTCGTAAGTAGGGTACTTACGGATAGTATCTGACAATGTCTCACTATGATAGACCATGGGGTGGTCGTGCTGAGTGAGAACGATGCCCAAAGCATAGTCTAAATCATCTATCTCGATCTCAAAAGGATGCTACAGGTATGATAGTGAAAGTACTGGGGTTGAGCACAAGTGCTGCTTCAAATCATCAAACGCTTGTTGTTGGGACCGGCCCCATGAAAATTTCACCTTACCACCACCCATGTTTATTTGGCTGAGGGCCCATGCAATATGGGAGAAACCTAAAACGAACCTGCGGTAGAAATTGGCAAGGCCCAAGAAGCTCTGAAGCTCAAGAAGCTCTGAAGCTCAGTGAGTGTTGTTGGGGCTGGCCAGTTATGGATGACTTGGATCTTGGCTGGATCCACATGTACGCCATGCTGATCAATGATGTAGCCTAGGTAATGGACCATGTGCATGCCAAAGGAGCATTTTTCCAAGTTGGCATATAGCTTGTGTTGTCGCAGGGTGTGCAGAACCTGCTAAATATGATGCAAGTGTTCATCCCAAGTCTTGTTGTAAATTAGAATGTCATCCAGATACACCACTACAAAATTATTGGTGAATGGTCCCAGGATATTGTCCATCATCCTCATGAAAGTGGATGGAGCATTTGTCAAACCAAAGGGCATGACTAACCATTCAAAAAGGCCTTCCTTTGACTTGAAGGCGGTCTTCCATACATCTATCTATTCTATCGGGACCTAGTGGTAGCCAAACTTCAGATCAATCTTACTGAAGTATTTGGCCCCCGTGAGTTGATCAAGGAGGTCATCGATTAGGGGAATCAGGTACTGGTTTCTCACTGTGATTTTATTTAGAGCCTGGTAATCAATACAGAGTCGCTAGGTTCCATATTTCTTCTATACCAGCACGATTCGGCTCCTTCAAGGGATTGGGCTGGGGCGGATGTGACCCTTGTGGAGCAGTTCTTGTATCTGTCCCTTGATCTTCTCATTCTCTAACAAAGAGAGACAATAGACTGGCCCATTGGGTAGCGATGCACGGGGGGTCAGATCAATGGGGTGCTTGACTTGGTAGTGCAGAGGTACCCCTGTAGGTGAGGAAAAGATATCTGAGTATTCTTCCATGACCTTATCTACTTGCTTCTGCTGTGTGGAGAGGTCAGCTGCAGAGACCCTAGATGTGGCTGTGATCTATCGGTTATTCTGAGAGAGAATCATGAAGAAGACAAACTTTCCCATCTGAGAGATGCCCTTCCTACATTGTTTAGCAGAGATCAAGGAAATAGCACTAGGTGGGACTGCCTCAGGTATCTTGTACAATCTCCTGTTCAAAGTAATAATAACACTACGAGGCCTAGACTCATATACAACATGACATTTCCATAAATAAGGTTGGCCCAAAAGAACATCACAAACTTTGAGGGGAGAAACATCACACAATACCTCATCTTTGAAGGGCTTGATGATGTATGACAGTTGACACTGTTGGCTAACGCGGAGATTGCTTCCTTAGCAGAGCCATCCAATGGTGTACGATTGTGGGTGCGGAGTTGTTGGAAGGGATAGCCGCTTGATGACCTCTATTGAGATGAGGTTCTTCTGGCTACCACTATCAATGATGAAGTGTTGCGGGGGGTCTTTTACCCATATCTGTGAATGGAAGAGGCGCTCTCCTTCTCCTGGCTCGTCTGGTTCACCAGGTTGGATCTTGGTGGTAGCAACGGTGGCACTGGGTTCCGCGTCAATGATCCATATTCCCCTTTCTGGTTCTGGCTAAGAGTCATAATCTGCATCTGATTCAGAGGCTTTCACTTCAGCCACTAGCGACTGCTTTGAGCGGCAGTCAGCAGTGTTATGCCAAGGGCTCTTATGGAAGTTGCACCACTTCCCGGTATTTTTCTTTATCTTTTTAGTGTCCTTATTTGCTTGCAGCTTGGAATGGTTGTCCTGATACTGTCCATCTTTTCTCTGTCCTTTGTTCGGTGGGTTGGGGCTGACCTTTCCTGGATTTTGTTGTGCGGGATTCCCAGGCCCAAATTGCCGCATCTTTTGTTTGCTTCTGCTCGATTTTGACGACATATCGGTAGGCCACACCCAAGGATGAGATGTCCTGCCACTCAACTGTAGTGAGCTTCCTAGATTAGCTTCGCTCGCTCACTTGATGGAACATAGATATGGCCCAGATGACACAACAACCCATTCTGAAGATGGAAATTATCGACAACTGTGTTTTCACCCAACATTTGGTAGGTGGTGGCGAAGTCAGGGTCTGTCTCATAGAGTTGGGTCCATCTAGATGTCTCATGACCGCAAGATTCTAGCACCGTGGTGAGTGTCGTGACTGGAGGTCTGCTGAGGCAATCAACAACGTGATTAGTGCTTCCTGTTTTATACTTGATGTTGAGGTGGAATTGCTGCAAGTATGTGGACCACTTTTGATGGCGGTAATTCTACAATTTTCCCTGTGTCTACATGAACTGCAGTGGCTTATGATCAGTGTGGATGACTGTCTCCTTCCCAAGAATGTAATGTCTCCATTGGATGCATGCTTGCACAATGGAGTACATTTCTTTGTCGTAAGTAGGTTACTTACGGATAGTATCTAACAGTGTCTCACTATGATAGGCCATGGGTTGGTTGTGCTGAGTAAGAACAGTGCCCACAACATAGTCTAAAGCATTTGTCTCGATCTCAAAAGGATGTTGTATGTATGGTAGTGAAAGTACTGGGGCTGAGCACAAGCATTGCTTCAAATCATTGAACGCTTGTTGTTGGGATGGACCCCACGCAAATTTCGCCTTACCACCACCCCTATTTAATTGGCTGAGGGCCCATGCAATATGGGAGAAACCCAACACAAACCTGCGGTAGAAATTGGCAAGGCCCAAGAAGATCTGAAGCTCAGTGAGTGTTCTTGTGGTTGGCCAGTCATGGATGACTTGGATCTAGGCTGGATCCACATGTATGCCATGCTGATCAATAATATAGTCTAGGTAATGGACCCTATCCATGCCGAAGGAGAATTTTTCCAAGTTGGCGTATAGCTTGTGTTTCCACAGGGTGTGCAAAACCTACTAAATATGCTGCAAGTGTTCGGCCCAAGTCTTGCTGTAAATTAGAATGTCATCCAGATACACAACTAAAAACGTATTGGTTAATGGTCCCAGGATATCGTCCATCATCCTCATGAAAGTGGCTGGAGCATTTGTCAAACCAAAGGGCCTGACCAACCATTCAAAAAGGCCTTCCTTTGACTTGAAGGCGGTCTTCCATACATCTGTCTATTCTATCTTGACTTGGTGGTAGCCAGACTTCAGATCAATATTAATAAAGTATTTGGCCCCCGTGAGTTGTTCAAGGAGGTCATCGATTCGGGGAATTAGGTACCGGTTTCTGACAGTGATTTTATTCAGAGCCCAGTAATCAATACATAGTCGTCAGGTTCCATCTTTCTTCTATACTAGCACGATTGGTCTCCCACAAGGTGATGAGCTGGGGCGGATGTGCCCCTTGTGGAGCAGTTCTTGGATCTATCGCTTGATCTCCTCCTTCTCTAACAAAGAGTGATGATAGACTGGCCCATTAGGTAGCGGTGCACCGAGGGTCAGATCGATGGGGTGCTTGACCTAGCAGTGCAGAGGTACCCCTGTAGGTGAGGAAAAGATATCCAAGTATTCTTCCATGACCTTATCTACTTGCTTCTGTTGTGTGGAGAGGTCGGATGTAGAGACCCTGGATGTGGTTGTGATCTTTCACTTATTCTAAGAGAGAATCACAAAGACGACAAACTTTCCCATCTGAGAGATGACCTTCCTACATTTCTTAGCAGATATCAAGGAAATATCACTAGGTGGGAATGCCTTAGGTATCCTTTACAATCTCATGTTCAAAGTAATAATAACACTACGAGGCCTAAACTCATATATAGCATGACGTTTCCATAAATAAGGTTGGCCCAAAAGAACATCACAAATTTCGAGAGGAGCAACATCACACAATACCTCGTCTTTGAAGGGCTTGATGACATATGACAATCGACACTGTTGGCTGACGCGGAGATCGCTTCCTTGGAGTAGCCATCCAATGGTGCATGGTTGTGGGTGCAACGTTGTTGGTAGGGCTAGATGATTGATGAACTCTACTGAGATGAGGTTCTTCTGGCTACCGCTATCAACGATGAAGTCCAGTGGGGTACCTTTTACCCACCTCTATGAATGGAAGAGGCACTCTCCTTCTTCTGGCTCGTCTGGTTCACCAGGCTGGAGCTTGGTGGTAGCAATGGTGGCACTGGGTTTCACGTCAATGATCCATCTTCCCCTTTCTGGTTCTGTCTAAGATTCAAAATCTCCATCTGATTCAGAGGCTTTCACTTCGGCCACCAACGACTGATTTGAGTGGCAGTCAGCAGTGTTATGCCAAGGGATCTTATGGAAGTCACACCACTTCCTGGTATCTTTCTTTGTCTTTTTAGTGTCCTTCTTTGCTTGTGGCTTGGAATGGTTGTCTTGATACTGCCCATCTTTTCTCTGTCCTTTGTTCGGTGGGTTGGGGCTGAACTTTCCTGGGTTTTGTTGTGAGGGGTTCCCAGGCCCAAATTGTCGCGTCTTTTGTTTGAGCTTCTGCTCAATTTTGATGGCATATCGGTAGGCCGCACCCAAGGATGAGATGTCCAGAAATTCCATTTTGGTCTAGATTTATCTATGCAGATCACCGTGATACTTGAGCACTAGATGTCGCTCTGAATCTTTGATACCCAACTTGGTGCGCAAGGTATGGAAGATATTTGTG
>SNQJ01S0049149.1:35732-62979 GCA_010110895.2 Picea sitchensis | reverse complement strand
AAGATATTTGTGAAATCTGGCACTGCTTGGTCTCTTTCTTGTCGTAGTGTGGTCCATTTGGTATACAAGTCGTCATAACTTTTGACAGGGTAGTATTTTTCCTTAATATCATCCCTGAAGGATTCCCAGGTGGTCGTGACTGAAAATAATGAGGTTTCCTCTGTTTCCTTTTCCTCACAGAAAGTTTCCCACCAATCTTTGACATGGGGAACTGCTTTGAGGAGCGCAAAAGTAATCTTTTCTTTATTCGAAAAGTTATGGATAGAAAAATACCCTTCTAGTAGATTCAACAACTTGTCTACAACATCTGCGTCTATTTGACCTTCAAATAAAGGAATATCGAAGTTTATTTGTACTTTGAAGGGGGCGGCACCTCCGTTCGAAGAAGAGGCGTCGCCTGTTGTTAGTCGCCAAAGGATTTGAGCGAAACTATCCATCATTTCGTTCCTCTGTTGCGTGAGGGATTCTTCAATCATCAGTTTGAAAGGATCTCCTATCCCATCATATTTCTTTTCTCCTACCATGGGAGGTCACTTGGGCATGCGAGAGCTTCTTTCCTCAAGAGAAACAAGCTCGAGACCCAACTCTTTATACTCCGACCTCGTTGGGGACATGCATCAAGACGACAAGGAGCATACCGCTCTGATACCACTAATCTAGATTTTATGAGAAGAATGAAATGAATACAGATTATTAATAGGTTCTTAACACAAAATAACAAAGATACAGTAAAATTGGTTTTCTATTCAATAACGAAATAAAGCTGAAACTATAAAATGTAGCGGAAACAAGCTTGCTGGAATGGTGGTGGCTTATCTTTGAGAAGAGATGTGACGACAATGCACATTCGCAAGAAGAAGGTTACAATGAGGCTCTGAAGGAATTTTTACAATAATAAATAATGCCAAAAGCCCTAGACATCCAAAAACCTAACCCTAGGAGATGAAGAGCCAAAAGTCATGTGGGCCCCGTTTGGGTAAGTTAGTACATCAACTTCCCGGGGTCGTAACTTTTGCATACGATCTCCGTTTTAGGCATGTGATAGCTAGTTGGAAAGGTATCATCGAGGAGATTCATTTTGGGGGCTCAATCATGCCTTTTTATATCACTGAGGAGCTCTATCCCAAAAAATATTCATTTAGGCCCTCAAAATGGCCCCAGAAGTTAAAACTGCTAAAAATAGTAAACTACCAAAATTGTCAGAAAACTGTTTTGAGACAGTTGGAAAAGGTGGGTGGCCACCGATATCCATCTGGATAAATCCTCCCTCCTTAGGAATAAATGGTATCCATTGCGTTGAGGTCCCCCATCAGGTGAGGAAATTTCTATTGAATTTCGCCCCGGGTGAGCCACTTGCCTTGGTGCAGGAGCTGCGTTGCTTTAACGACTCGATAAAGATGGATCCTTTGTTGTCGAATGCCCTTGCTCTGTCTGTCCACAATTTGTTCATTGGATGCCTATTGTAGGAAGTTGATATTGAGATCTAATGGTGTCAGTTGTTCTGCTACTTCTAAGGTGTCCAATAATGGTGGGAAATAAGGGCGAAGGAGATCCACGTTGAACACTGGGTGCAGACCAAGGAAAGGAGGAATCTTGAGCTCAAAAGCGTTATCCCCCATGACCTTGGTGATAGTGTACGACCCATAATGGAGTGGGTGAAGCTTTTGATGGGGTCCTATAAGACATTCTTTCTACAAGTGCAACCAAACATTGTTGCCCACCTGAAACTTATGTGACACCCGATGTTGATCATGGTGTTGTTTGTACTTGTCATTGGACTTCTGTAGGATATCTTGAACCTGTTGGTAGATGTGATGGATCTTCTCAATGAACCAAGTAGCTTTGTCAGCTTTAGTTGGAGCAGGAGATGAGTCGGTCAAGGTGACCGCAAGGGGAAGTGCAACATCTACGGGTCGCAATGGTTGGAATCCCAACCCCACTTGAAAGGGGTAGTGGTTGGTTGAGCTATGCAGGGCTCAGTTGTAGCTATGTTGGACATAGGGAAGGATCTCATCCCATGTGCAAGGGTGATTTGGATTATACATGCGAAGGATATGCACAATCATTCGATTTACAACCTCAGTTTGACCATCTGTCTGGGGGTGGAATGCCATGGATTTGTTGAGCTTGGTGTCCAGCAGTGACCAGAGGCTCGACCAGAATGTGTTGAGAAATCGACTATCCTGATCTAAGACAATGGTTTGTGGGATTCCAAAATGTACCTAGACTCATTCAAAGAAGATCTTGGCAGTGGCCTCTGCTGTGATGCTCTTCTTGCAGGCAACCATCATCGCCATCTTAGAAAAGGGATCAACAACCACAAAAACACAATCATTTCCCTACTTGGTGGACTGGAGGCCCGACATGTAGTCCATTGAGATGGATTCCCATGGCCTATAAGGAGTAAGAGGAGAGGTGTACAGACCCTATTTCTTAGTGGTTAGTTTGGCAATAGCGCAGGCAGTGCAAGACCTAATATACTTGCTGACCTCCTGTTGAATTTTCAGCCAGTAGAAATGCTTTTGTAGCATCTCCACTGTCTTTTCAATGCTTGTTGTTGGGACCGGACCCATGCAAATTTTTCCTTACCACCACCCCTGTTTATTTGGCTGAGGGCCCATGCAATATGGGAGAAACCCAACATGAACCTGTGGTAGAAATTGGCAAGGCCCAAGAAGCTCCGAAGCTCAGTGAGTGTTGTTGGGGCTGGCCAGTCATGGATGACTTGGATATTGGATGGATCCACATGTACGCCATGCTGATCAATGATGTAGCCCAGGTAATGGACCCTGTCCATGATGAAGGAGCATTTTTCCAAGTTGGCATCTATCTTGTGCTGCTGCAGGGTGTGCATAACCTATTGAATATACTGCAAGTGTCCAGGTCAAGTCTTGCTGTAAATTAGAATTTCATCCAGATACACCACTACAAAAGTATTGGTGAATGGTAGCAGGATATCGTCCATCATCCTAATGAAAGTGGCTGGAGCATTTGTCAAACCAAAGGGCATGACCAACCATTCAAAAATGCCTTCCTTTGACTTGAAGGCAGTCTTCCATACATCTGTCTGTTCTATCAGGACCTGGTGGTAGTCAGACTTCAGATCAATCTTACTGAATTATTTGGCCCCCGTGAGTTGATCAAGAAGGTTATCGATTCAGGGATTCGAGTACGGATTTCTGATTGTGATTTTAGTCAGAGCCCGATAATCAATACAGAGTCACCAAGTTCCATCTTTCTTTTGTACCAGCATGATTGGGCTCTTGCAAGGTGATGAGCTGGGGTGGATGTGCCCCTTGTGGAGCAGTTCTTGGATCTGTCACTTGATCTCCTCATTCTCTATTAAAGAGAGACGATAGACTGGCCCATTGGGTAGTGATGCATCGGGGGTCAGATCAATGGGGTGCTTGACCTGGCAGTGCAGAGGTACCCCTGTAGGTGACGAAAAGATATCCGAGTATTCTTCCATGAACTTATCTACTTGGTTCTGTTGTGTGGAGAGGTCGGCCGCAGAGACCATAGACGTGGCTGTGATCTTTTTCTTATTCTGAGAGTGAATCATGAAGAAGACAAACTTCCCCTTCTGAGAGATGACCTTCCTACATTTCTTAGCAGAGATCAAGGAAATAACACTAGGTGGGACTGCCTCAGGTATCCTGTACAATCTCCTGTTCAAAGTAATAATAAAAATATGAGGCCTAGACTCATATACAACATGACGTTTCCATAAATAAGGTTGGACCAAAAGAACATCACAAACTTCGAGAGGAGAAACATCACACAATACCTCATCTTTGAAGGGCTTGATTCCGTACGATAGTCGACACTGTTGGCTGACGCAGAGATCGCTTCCTTGGTGGAGCCATCCAATGGTGTATGGTTGTGGGTGTGGAATTGTTGGCAAGGCTAGCCGCTTGATGACCTCTACTAATATGAGGTTCTTTTGGCTACCGCTATCAATGATGAAGTGTAGCAAGGTTCCTTTTACCCACATCTGTGAATGGAAGAGTCGCTCTCCTTCTTCTGGCTCATTTGGTTCACTAGGCTGGAGCTTGGTGGTAGCAACGGTGGCAATAGGTTCCGTATTAATGATCCATCTTCCCCTTTCTGGTTCTGGCTCAGAGTCATAATCTGCATTTGATTCAAAGTCTTTCACTTCGGCCACTAGTGACTGCTTTGAGCGGCAGTCAATAGTGTTATGCCAAGGGCTCTTATGGAAGTCGCACCACTTGCCGATATCTTTATTTGTCTTTCCAGTGTCCTTATTTTCTTGTGGCTTGGACTGGTTTTCCTGATACTGTCCATATTTGCTCTGTCCTTTGTTTGGTTGGTTGGGGCTGACTTATCTTCTTCTGCAATTGTAATATTAACAGAGCCAAGTTGACTTACCAGAGTATTAAATTCATTTAGATGTTCTGTCATAGAATATCCATCTTCCATCCTAATATGATACAACTTCTTTCGAAGAAACAACTTGTTTACTAGGGACTTTGATTGATAGAAATTCTCCAACTTATCCCATAGTTCCTTGGCTGTAGATTCTCTTGAGACATTCAACAACACCGAATCTTCCAGGCAAAGTCGAATAGTACTCCTTGATCTTCTGTCCATTTTCTCCCAATATTCCTTTGACATACTAGTAGGTGGTGTACTGGTAGTTTGTGTATTGGTAGGTTGTGTACCAGTAGCCTGTGTGCTAGTAGATGGTGTACTAGTAGGTTGTGTACCAGGATCCATAATGATCCATTGTTCTTTGTCTACAAGAAGGTCCTCCATTTTCAACTTCCATAGATCAAATTTTTTACCATTGAACTTCTCTATCTCGATTCTAGAAGAACTCACCATTCCTCTTTCTGCATTCAAATCACCACTGCAAAAGCTCCCACTAAACCCAGGTTTATCACAGACCCAATATAAACTTGATCTATCAAGACCGAGCCAAACCATCAACAACAAAGGCCTCCCTATGAAGCCAAAAACGAGCTATGATACCACATGTAAGTTTTAAACCCGTGAAGTAAAGAAATTCATATAGATTCTTAAGAAAAAAAATAAATTAATCAATGGCTCATTCACATAGTACACAAAGATTTATACCGGAAACCCTCAACTGAGAAAACCTTTCTTATATTCATTATATCAAATTTCACCATTCACTATACTATATATATACAATGTTTTTAGTTATTCCGTAGATACCAAAACCCTAATCCCTTAATCAGGGATTAATTTACAAAATTTCTAAAAATAGAAAAATCCGCTAAAAATAGAAAAAAACTAGTGAGAGGGATCGTTAGACGTAGTTGTAATATATGACACGCCCACACACACACATGCAAATAACATAACACATACCCAACAGTTACTCGAGGAGGAACGAAGATAGGAGTTGATGATGATAATCTACCTCAGATCTAGAAAGAAGCACCTAAGGAAGACAGATACAACCCTCTATAAACAAATTTGTTCTTTAAATATGTCATAGAAGTATTTCAGATAGCCCTGAGATACAAGAGAAACCCCCACAACCTATTGGGTATCCTAAGATAGTGCAAGTCCCTACTTCACCCCCTGCACCCAGAAACCCTGTAATCATACCGAGACAACCTAAGCAACCTCAAAATGTAGTTGACCTTTGGTTTCAATTATTCTCTGACATTCTAGGGAATGATCAACTAACAAAAAAGTTGTGCAATGTGTTATACCTAGTTTTAGGGAATGAAGAACCCCTAGAAGCAAGAATAAGGGATAATCTTCTTGATAAGAGTACTAAGAGAGTGCAAAGAAGAAAAGTATGAACTGGAAAAGAATTCAAACTAGTAGCCCAGTTAGATGAATTTAAGATTAAGGACATCATGTTAAATCTAGGATCCAATGTGAACATTCTGTCTAAGAAGACCTGGGAATCCTTAGGAAAACCTAGGTTGACATATTCCCCAATTCAGTTAAGAATGGAAAACCAATATTGTATCTTCCCCATTGGAAGACTGGAGAATGTGGTAATAGATGTTGCAGGAGTAAAGACAGTGGTTTACTTTGAAGTCATTGATATCATGGGAGATAAGGACCCTTACTCTGCACTACTTGGGATTGATCGGGCCTATGATAACTATGCAGTCATCCACTTAAAGAAATACATGATGACCTTTGAGGCCGATGGAATCAAGGTAGTTCAACCTTTGGATCCATATGTAGGACCCAGGTATAAAGAGCCAATAGACAATAATATGGAGGGAGAATACTTGGACTAGTTGTACACCGTAACAACAGGAACAAGAGACGATTATATAAATCCTACTACTGATGGATCATTAAGTTGGAGAAGCATACAGTCAGTAGACGAAGATTTAGAATTGGCTTTTGACAGTTGGAAACAAGGTTCGTACAAAATATTCTCAAGAATATGCATAAATGTCAGAGTAACCAAATGGGTTGGGACCGAAGTTAGAGAACACCCAGTATAAAATGGCACCTCTGAACTAGATAATTTTTTTCTCAACATGGAGGAAAATGTAGTAGAAGATCAAAGAATCTCGATACTAGATGTATCTCTTCATAACACCTCTACCATATGGTGGGATAATCATAAATCCTTACTTAAAACTTGGGACAAGATGAAGCAAGCTATCAAGTATAGGTTCCAGAATAAGGAGCAGCTGGAATCAGAGATGCAGATAGATCTCCAAGTTGCACAACTGTACAGTGGAGTATCGGATCCTAGAGTGCACATTGAACAATGCATGACACAGTGGCAAGCTGAGGGGATATCCTCTCACTTCTGGGTTTATATATTTCCCCACTCTCTAGGTCCAATCCCGAAATCTTGGTTCACACATGAGGACACCAGAAGATAGACCAACCACTAGAAAACAATGGCATCTCATTTTTGCAAGGACTTCTCACTTACAAGTAAGTACCCTGAGCTTGAAGTAGTCCTACAAAAGATCAAATAATTTATTTTTATAGATAACGGTAATCAGAAATCTGACTTAGTGGTATGTGCCAAACATAGCAAATAACTTTAGACTAACCTTCACTTGCCCTCAAATAATAAACCTATAGAATGCTATCATATTAGCAGGGATTCAAAAAGCCTATATGAATTAGAGGAATTGAGAAACCTAGCCATCAAAGAGATAGAGGGGAACGGAGAAATCTAGAACACCATACCTAACCTGACTGATAGCTCCTACAACCACCCATTAAAACTACGCAAAATCAATATAGGGACCACATAGAAACCCAATATAGCTATGGTGGGAGACTAATAGGATGAGAAAACCAATCAAGAAATACAGAGTTTGCTGAGGGAATACGAGGATTTGTTCCCAAAGACTTTTTCGGAGTTAAAGGGAATCAAAGGAGTTATGGGAGAGAGAAATGAAAATTGAATTGAAACTAGGATCCAATCCTGTGAGACATAGACCATATCGTATTGACCCTAGAGTAAAAGAGAAATTTAAGAAGGATATAGATAATATGTTAGGAGGACTCATTTTTGCAGTAGAAGAAGAAGAATGGGTCATCCCAATAGTTATTCAAAGCAATAAAGGCACATATGATATTGGAGTCTGTGTAGACTATAGAAGCCTTAACTCTGCCTGTGTGCATGACCATTTCACAACACCTTTTACTGATGAGGTGCTAAAACATGTTGCGGGGAAGGAAGCATACTCATTCACAGATGGATTCTCAAGGTACCACCAAGTCAGGATCGCTGAAGAGGACAAAAAGAAGACCACTTTCATAATAGAATGGGGATCTTTCACATACAATGTGATGTCATTTGGCTTAAAGAACGCCCCTACAATTTTTTCCAAGATTGTAATAGAATATTTTAGCAAGTTCATTCAAAAATTTATAGAAGTCTATATGGATGATTGGAAAATATATAGCCTGCTCAAGGAACATGTAGCATTGCTACGGCTAATGTTTGACAGGTGTAGAGAATTGGAAGTCTCATTGAATCTCATAAAGTGTATCTTCTGTGTACTACATGGGAACGTTTTGGGACACATAGTATGTCGAGAAGGAGTATTGGTACACCCAACAAACGTTGCGGTCATTGTGAATATGCTACCACCTACGAGTGATAAACAGTTGCGCTCCACACTGGGACACACAAGTTACTATCGTAGGTTCATCCGAAGATATTCCAACATCACTGCACCTCTGGAAAACCTACTGAAAAAGGATGAAACGTTCCAATGGAATCCAAAATGTGATAAATCATTTGAGACACTCAAGGAGAAGCTCAACACAACACCGATTCTGATATTCCCAAACTAGGAGAATGAATATCACGTCCATGTAGATGCTTCAGGAATTGCCTTAGGAGATATCTTAGTGCAACCTAGAGATGGAGCTATGGATCATCCTATCTATTTTGCGATTCGAAAGTTGTCACAATAAGAGCACAACTACACAACAACAGAAAGGGAGGTCTTAGCCATGATTTATGCTTTGCATAAATTTAGACATTATTTGTTAGGTTCTCATTTCAAGTTCTTTACTGATCATTCTGCATTGAAATATCTAGTTAACAAACCTATGTTGGAAGGGATAATTTGTATATGGTTGTTGTTATTTCAGTAATTTTCCTTTGAAGTTATCATTAAGACGAGAATATGCAACATAGGAATTGATCACCTGTCCAGATTAGAGTCAGGGGAAAGTGGTAGAGAATTAGATGACCAGCTCCCAGATGAAAACTTGTTCTAGATTGAGGCCATACTAGAGTATCTGGAGGACATAGTAGTCTTCTTAAGCATAGGGGCCTGCCCACAAACATATTCCACAACCCAGAAACACCATATGGTTGTTAGAGCAGCAGACTACCAATTGATCGTCAGACAATTGTATAAACTAGGACTATATAGTATCTTTAGAAAATGTGTCCTGGATCATGAAAGACATGATATACTCTAGGAATGCCAAAATGGATTTGCGGGAGGTTAGGTAGGAGGAAAGGCCATTGCACATAAAGTTATACAAGCTGGAATTTGGTGGGAAACACTCTTCAAGGATGCAAAGGTATATTCTAGATCATGTGATGTTTTTCAATGAGTGGGTAAGCCGTCACACCGAGATGAATTACCACTGCAACCAGTTAGATATCTATAAGCATTCGAGAAATGGGCAGTTGAATTCATTGGACTAATCAACTCCACGACCAAGCATTCAAAGGCTAGGTACATCATCACTGCAACTGACTACCTTACATGTTGGGATGAAGCAGCAGTTGTTCAGGACTATTCGACCAATACTGCTACCAGGTTCATCTTCGAGAATATTATCACTCATTTTGGATGTCCTAGGAGCCTAACCAACAATCAAGGAGCTCATTTCATTAGCATCACTATAGAAATTCTTACAATAGAGTTATTGATCCAACATCACAAAAGAATCCCCTACCACCCATGGGCCAATGGAACAGTCGAAGCCTTCAATAATATTCTGGGAAGAGGGTTGACAAAGGTCTATTGTGAAAACTGGGAGGATTGGGATGACAGAGTCCCAACAGTACTCTAGTCTTATAGGAAAACGATAAAGAAACTCCACAGGTATACATCGTTCCAACTAGTTTATGGGAGAGAAGTGATGGTGCCTACATAATTCATCACTTCAATTTTGTATATTTCACAAATCACACATATGTCATAAGAGGAATCCATTGCACAAAGACTTATGGAGTTACAAGAAATCAAGGAGACCATATTTCTAGCAGACTTCCATCAGTCAATTGAAAAATCAAGACAAAAATATTGGCATGACAAGCACATTAATACCAAGGTATTTACGTAAGGAGAAAGGGTCCTACTCTATGATAGTCGGTACCAGAAGCATCCTGGCAAGCTGCGCATGCACTGGTTGGGACCATTTTTAATTGCGGAGATCCGACCCTCATGAGCAGTCAGAATAACACAACCGGATGGTGTGTTGTAGCCATGATGGGTGAATGGCACTCTCTTGAAGTCCTATATATCTCAAAACTGAGAAAAAGGGACTATTTCTCTAGTCCGAAGGAGCATGTATAATAGTTAGATTTGAGTTTTCTGATTTTTTTTGTAAATTCAGTTAATAAATTCGATGTGTGCATTATTGCGCCATAACACATAGTTCATTTTCTGTTTAAGCGTTGTTTGATACAAAGATAATGAATCAACAGTGCATGATCCAAAACATAAGATAATCCATTAATGATAGTCATTAATATGACGGGGACCTCCTTTGTGGTGGAACGGAGAATGAATCTGAATACGATCTGAGTCCATGTGCCACACGAACCCGGTCTAGTCACAACCTTTATTGCCATTACGATACCCCATCTGAAGTTAGTTAATCCATAAATCCATGATACATAAATATGCCATCGAAGTTCATGCCGAGATACCCACTCGTCAAACAAAAAGGTCTGAAATCAGCTAGGTCCCTATCCCACTCAGCAAGTAAGTAAATTCCAAAATCATGCAATATGACTTACCCTGTTAAACTGTCCCGTTAGATAACTCAGATCTAGTTACATCCATACGGTCATGATGAACAACAATTATTACTAAACTCTCTCGCTAAGCCAAGTATAAGGCCCTGAGAACTCGACTGAGAATGCATCATTTTCAAAGAACATAGCCATTTCTGAATTTAGTAGAACAAACTAGTCTGTACAATTGTGAAATCTGTAGTCGTGACCCTAGCCCTTAGCTTGCCACAAGAGTGTGAATGTCGAGATCCACAGCAAGCTAAAGTGCCATGACTAAAGAAGCAGTACAAGACGAGCGCTATGACCCCTGAGTTGAGGTCGTGGGTGATCTCAAAGGGAAGGTGGAGCATGTTAAGCTCCTCGATCTTGACCTAATAGATCCAGTTTTGTTCCCCCAGATGCACATAGATTTCTTTTTGGAGATGGCTCCAGAGAGGATCGGAGGCATGTAATTCATGCCAAAACCAAACTTTGTAAACTTATTCAATTTGACCATCATGGACCTTAGAGACCTACCAGTATTCAGTACCACTAGTGAGGTTGTGCAGTGCACAAAATTTCTGATAAGTAGAGTACATGACAGAAGTCTCTAGTTGGATAAGCAGTATCCATTCCATGTTGAAGACATCCATCAACTTACAAGACTATCCTTTGAAGGAGAATATGTGTCTAAAGGATTCCAGGGTCCTGGTAAGCATGGAAAAAAGAAAGGAGAGCTCAACCTGTATGAAAAATTCAACACAAAGAGAGGGGGACACACAACAATAATCGACCCCATATTACCAGAGATAGTCCAGACTGGCTGTTACATCATAGTCCAGATGCATTATTAGTAACATAATTTTGCGCCAACAACATTGTGTTCAATTGGTGTAGTTACTTGCTGGAGGAACTACTAGTGGCATGCGAGGAAGTGCAGGAGAAGGGAGGAACCCTTCACTTATGGATATTTGTTGATAGCATTCTCAATTCTCAAATGGAAGCCACCTATAGGAAGCCCTCCGACGCTACTAGATAAGGGGCTCATGGCGAATATGTTCGAGCCATGGCAGTCAAGGATAGATTCAGAGAATGCAGCCTTCAACGCCACAACATTTTCTAAGTGGTATAATGTTCTGATAGATGCAACACAGAGGCTGCGTATTTCACAGGAGCTCCTAAACTACAATACAAGAAACATTGCCTTCATCATGAATTTCCACCATACGTTTGTATGGCTGATACATGTTAGCAGGGAATATTTCCACACAAGGATGTTGTCATTCTATCTAGACGAGGATGCCTTCAACAAGGAAGTAATGTCGTGGCCAAGAGTCAAATGTAGCCTATGCAAGTTAGGGATGCACTATACTCTGCCTGCGGAGCTACTAAGTAAGAAAGATAAAGAAGCAGGAGTAGGACTGATCTTAGGCACAGAGCCACAAAAGAAATAATCTACAACACAATCAGACTCTGAGGAAGAGGACGAGATGCAGCCATTAGAGCATAAGAAAAGAACACTACCAACCCTCTGCCCGCTGCCAGCTTATGCTATGTTGTCAGGTGAGGACGTCAGCTAGATACCAAGTGTCGTGTTCGTTAATGAACCAAGGATGAAGAAACTTAGAACCAAAGTTTCGACGAATAAACCTTTGAACCCCCAACCCCTTGCATCAGTCATCCCCCGCATCTGCTCAGTGGTCAAAGCAAGTCCCGTCATCCACATTCAGGATGACCCTGATCCTAAAACATTTCCATCCACATTATTCACTGAGAACCCTCCATCACCACCACAATCCCAATCACCAAGCCTTGACACCACTAGTCCACCCCAAAACATAACCCCAGAGCCAATGCAACTTGACCAGCCAGAGCAAGCGAAGCTAGAACTCCCAGGAACAACCCAAGGGTTGTCTAAGCTAAGACTAGAAGTTTCTGGTCCAAACTCAAAAGTACTAGAGAAGAGCATGAATTTTACTGGTCCAAACCTAGACATCCAGGAACAACATAATGAGCCTTCAGTGCAAGGAAACGACACCCAACCTGTGGAGGAGACAAAATCCCAAAGAAACCTGCAAATCACCTCACTAGCCAAGGGTGAGGGTGCCCAAGAAAGAAAAAACCAAGAAGCAGACGCAACAAAAGAGCAGGAGACACCAGAGCCTTAGAAGGAAACATAATCAACAACCAGGAAGAGCGTGACATCTACACATGACCAGATGGAGCGGTTTCTATAGAACCCTCAGCAATGCACATAACTGATGAAAATATGTATAGCCAGGATAGAGGTTCTGACTCTCTTACCCTTAGAGATAAGGTTGAGGATTGTGCCAGGACCATCAACAGAGGAGGAGGCAGAGACCCACTCAAAGAATTCAACAACAATTGGACTTCCACTATAGACACAAGCACCCAGAGATGCAACCCCTTCATCTTCTGACCTCGTACAATGGCCAATGACGCACTTATTTGGACTGATCAGAGAATTAACTGATCAGTTAGATAAAAGGCTCCAGGAGGCCGAGAGGTCTGTCGAGGTTGCAAGGAAGGAAGAGTTTGTTGTGCAAACATGTAGGACATAGGAAGTGCACAACACAATCCAGGTTCAGCACAAACTGGAAAGAGTGCAGGAAAGACTTGTTGAAGCCTGACCAAAGATTCGCGAGGCTACATCGCAACTTCCTGAAGCTAGTGATGCAGTTGAGCCGAAGCACCATATTGAGATACTACAAGGATCATGCACACAACTCGCCACTCGCGCTGAGCATCTATAAGCACGGTTACAACAAACTCAACAAGAATTAGAGAAGTAGCCTTAGAAGCTGCAAGAGCATATGAAAAATATAGTACTATAAGGAAACAATGCCCGAGAAGCACTACACAAGCACACAACGGAATACACAAAAATGTTCAGGGAAGTCAGTGATTGGATGGGTATCATCGCTTGACGCAACCAATTCTTGGAGGATGTGCGCACCAGGATATAGGTGATAAATGAATCATTTGCGGCCACGATGGATCCGATGGAGCAACAACAGAATTTCAACCAAATACAACAGGCGGACAATGAACTAAACTTCCTCTTTGAAGCACAGTCTATAGCAAAGAAAGAATTGCGTGACTTTCGACCTATCATTCAAACATATTACAAGCAGATGCATCAAGTTGATGCAACAACATATTCTGAGTGGAACTTGTTGGTTGCATCCAATCCAAAGGGGTATAGTAAATAGGAGACCCGACAGTTTGTTGTAGAGGCATCACTCCTTGCCAGGAAGTGGCAGGACAAAGTTGGAAAATTTCAAGTAGTAAAGAAGCGAGCCTTAGAATTGGTCTCAGAGTTGGGTCCTTCGTTTGAAGAAGAAAAACAAGAGAAAGAACAAACATAAGAGAAGAAGGAAGAAGAAAAGGAGGACAAGGGAAAACAATAGATGCTCCTGGAATTTGCAAAAGAACCAAGCACTTGAATCGAGGGTGAGTCAAGGGTTGTGGTTGGAACCTATTGGGCCCTTCATTTTTGGGATAAGGAATCATGCAAGTTTTGAATGAGAACGAGTTGTGCAAGATTAATAAGAAGTTGGACAGAAGAGAAAGTAAGAGCAACAGAAATCAGTTGCGAAGGAGAGCACAATGCCAGCTAAGCAACAAACGGTTGCAACAGAACAAGGAAACGCGCAAGCCAAGATGGAAGATAGAACCTAGCTATATATAGGGTTGAACATAATTGTAAAAGAGTTAGTTATTTGGGATTTTAGTTGATTGTGAGTTGTTGTAAGTCTAGTCAAGTCAGGTCTTGAGTCTGCGATGTAATCGACCTATCTGTTTGAGAATTGGAGCTCTGTGACATGAGTCCAGAGCCAAGAGTTTGTACAGAGCACTACTGTGTATTTCTAAGTCTGTAATTAAAGAAGGATTCTGAAGATAATATGAAGAACGACCTGAATTTTCAAAATATGATGTGTCTTTGTGTATTTTACTTATTCATTATGGTATTTCTTTATGGTTTATGCATTCTACTTGATGGTTCTGTGTTTAACTGCTTGTTCGCAACATAAGTAGGTTCGATTCTTGCACTCATACGATTCTTATCTGTTCATGTCTCTTGCGCAATATCAGGATGAGTCTTGAAGGTTCTGTGGATCCTCCTAAGTCTTTTCCTTACCCTTCCCTATCTATTTGTCTCAACAACGCTTCAGGTGAGAATTCTTCTCTTCGGAGGAGATGAAAATGCCAACTCTCTAGACTACTCGGTACCTTTTGTTGGTAACCTGAGAAGGACCCTAGTCTGATCAAACTTGTTCCAATAGGTCACATTCCACAATCAAGCAATATAATGGTGAAACACTGCCCAAATCACCTTTGTTTCCTTGCCCAAGTAATTGCAAACTTTTGTGAGTTATTTCCTCAACATTCCCTCTCTAGCCCCTTTTCTCCCACACAATCCATTATCTTCCCTTGAGGTGATCAGTAGATTATGAGAGAAGGAATTTGGAAGGTTCACTTGGAGCATTATTAAGAGGAGCTCAGACTAGGTTCGTGGAGCATCAACCTACAAAGGTTTTAATTTCCAATCTTTGAGTATTGAATAAAATAATCTCTTTTCCCTCTCCCAAATGATGGTTTTCATGTATTTTATTTGATTTATACATAAAAATTTATATCTAACCCTAATCGATGAATAGAAATAGAATGTTTGTAGCCTTGTTTGCCTAGTTGTGGATGTAGGTCATCTTTGGGAGGAGACTTGTAGCCTTGGGAGCTACAAAGCTTGAGGAGGTCAGTACCAAACATTGGATTAAAGGTACAATTTTTGACTTACTCTTTCGTTGTTTTTTGTTCATCTATTTTGGAATGTTTGGGGTAGTGTAGAAATAAGATTGAATTTTAGGGAGTCATTTATATGTCTATACTTAGAACCCTAGTATAGTTATAGGGGGATTTTCCCTCTAGAAGAATTGGTGACTCCACTAGGGAGTCTCTCTAGGGATTTAAAGGGGTTTTTTTTGGGTTTTTAATTGGATTCTTGATTGCCTTTTGAGTTTCAGTCAAGTTTACTCAGTCTTGTAAGGGCTTTGTTCACCTACAAGGTGCCTACCAGTTTTACCTTCCTTTTCAATCTACCTAGTCTTTTTGAAAAGTCTCATAGGTGTACGCACCCTGTTTTGGGTTAGGCCGCGTACATATGCACTCTGCATAGTAGACAATCCACGTACATATGCAGGTTGTTGATGCAACATCCTGCATCTCTATGTATTGAAAGTGTTTTTAAAAAATAGAGGTATGTCTCTTTCCTAATATAAGTTTAGGCTTCTTAGGAATTTCTTGAACCTGTCAGAGTCTTTGTCTTTGGCCATAGCTTGGGTTAATGTTTCGGTTAACTTGTTCATTACTTTTATTTTGTTTGCCATAAAGGTTTAGAGTGAACTGTCAATTTTTAGATCCTCCTTTTGGTTTCTTGTTTGAATCCCTATGTTTACGCAGTTGGCTTAGGGTCTCTATCAATCTTGGTTTCAGTTTTCTCTTTTTCTTGTTTCTTTCTTTGAAAAATGAAAAAAAAAAATTTACTTTAGTTTTTCTTGTTAAAGCAGTTCGAAAAATCAAAAAAGAATTTATTTTCTTGCTTCTAGTTTGGTAAAGTAGTCAAGGTTTTTGTTTGCAGAAGAAAAAGAGTCTTCACTTCAAAGTTCTTTTTGATTTCCTGAAATACAAGCAGTTTTTCTTATTCAAATGAAAACACTTTTTAGGAAACTTTTAATTACAAGATCTTGAAACATTGGTTAGAAAAGTTAAATTTTACAAAGAGTTTTACAAGCTTTACTTTAAAGTTTGAAGTATCTTTTTTATTTCAAATGCTTTAAATTTCTCTTCCTTATTTGTCTCTTCATAACACCATCAGTTGCATGACCACATCCTTTGCGTAATTCAAGCCTTAAAATTAACGCTTAACTGAAAATATATTAGACTTTATGTTTGTAGGGTTCACCAACTAGTTTAGGGTTTTAGGGCCTTGAATTAGGTGTGAAGAGGAAACTCTTCAAGGCCATTTTAAAGAAAACATTGGAGTGTGAGATAGGGAGTGTCTTAATTCCAGCATCATAATATTTAGCTGGGACCCTCCTTTAACAAAAGGGATAAACAGGAGGTCGCGTGAAGAAAGGAAGAGGAGATAACCCCTCCAAAACCAGACTAAACATAATGGGGATTGTATATTGAGGGTCTTTCTCAGGAACAATACCGATCACATTTACCTACAAAACTTCATGGAACTCGAATCCGTTTGAGATCCTCAGTTGTCTTCTGGACCAATTGATTTTGGAACCCTTGAAGGGATTCATACTTGTTATCCTTCTCATTATGATCTTCCTGACTGTTGACTATACCTGCCTAGTGACTGAATGTGAGCTGGTAACCTAGTTTCCTATTTTTACGGACTTACACGGGTGGCTATGAGGGTATACCATGGTACCTAGGGTGGATTTTGGATCGCTCTTTGTAGAGTACACCCAGAGGGTGCTTCCTTGTTCGACTTTAATTTCCACTGGTAAGTTTCTCTAGCGTCAATTGGCGTAATTGCCCTTCCCACTTGTTAGTTGTCTGCTTGATTTTCCTTTAGAAAATTTTAGGGTCTCTGAACTAAGGTGGTAGACCTTTCACTCTGGCAGCTGTGAGGAATTTTTGGTCTTCCACTTAGAAACGTGGAGTTTCCTCTTTATAGGTGTTGTTTTTTATAACATTTCTTTGCCAGAGTCAGTGTGTGGGACTTTTATGAACTTGAACGATCCTGCAAGGGGAGAACCTGTGCATAAGATATTCATGGCTAAATTTCCTGAAGATACAAACCAAGAATCCCCTTTGCAAGGGGATTCTTGTGCTTTTCCTTTCTTCAGAAATGTTGGTGTCCCTTTGATGCCCACTTTGTAAATTCATGGGTTGAATGTGGAACTACCTGTTTGGTTGGGTACCATTCCAAATGTCCCAAATGATCTCAACGCTTCTCAGTTAAGCACCTTATGTCATGGGCATCATGTTGATGTTCCTTTGGAAACAAAGTCTTCTCCTCCTCCTTCTTCCTTCCCTAGTGAAAGTATAGCTATTAGTAACTGCTATAACCCTAAATTTCTATACATATGCATACCTAGAATTTAGCCCTCTTTCATTTTTTGCCAAGCCATCACTGAGTTGCCCTTTTAAAAAACCCATTTTTTGAAGATGTACATGCCTTGCACCAATACTGAATGCATACATACACCTGCTGCACCACTGCAGCCTGTGTATGTACACATTCTGCACCACTACAACACACATATACTTGAAAAAGTTTCAAAAAATAAAAAGTTGCAAGTAATTCATTGAGATTACGGGCTATTGGGTAGTTTCCCAACTAATCCACTGCCTATAGCCCATCACCCAACCAAATAACCATCCTTTTGTCATATAAAAGGAGGTGTTGGGTTCTCATTCCACATATAGACATAAGAACAGTGAAACTTTGCCCATTTCACATCCCCTCCTTGCCCCAAGTAATTGCAGCTCTTTTGTGAGAATTGCCTCAGAATTCCCCAATTTGCCTTCCTTCCTCCATAAGAAACCAATTTTACTTCCCAAAAAGAAGGTTGAGAGGAGAAGCCATACAAAGGTGCACTTGGATATTGGTGAAGAGGAGCTCGAACCAGGTTCGTGGAGAAGTAGCCAGCTTTGGTTGTAAGTGATCATTGTATTATCAATAAAAGAGGTACTTTTCCTGTCCCAAATCATGGCGTGTTGAATGTTTCTAATGGTTTAAGTTTTAATATTATAACGTATAACCCTAATTTTTATATGAATTGCATGCTTATAGATTTTTGTTTATCTATATTTGAATGCAGTCCAGCCTTGGGAGGAGGTGTGCAGTCAACAAATCTTTCAAGCACAAGAGTATCATCATCAGATGCAGAGTAGAGGTACAGTTACCTGATCCTCCTCATTTTAATTTTCTTGTATGAGTCTGGGGTATGTTTGGGGTAGTTAGAGAATTAGGAGACTTTTAAAAGGTTATTTATCTTCCTACATTGTAAACCCTGGTGTAGCCATAGGGGGGGTTTTCCTGCTAGCAGAACTGGCGACGATACTGGGGAAGATTCTAGGGTTTTAGGAGATTTTTTGGATGTTTGATTGGTTTTTGTACCTTTTGAGTTTTTGTTGAGCCTGTTGAGTCTTTTAAGGGATTCAGGTCACCTGTTGGTGCCATACCAGTTCTCCCTGCCTTGTCATTCAATCTATTTTATTTATTTTTTGATAAATTACATAGGTATATGTGCCCTACAATGGGACAACCCGCGTACATATGTGCCTTTTCTAGTAAACAACCCACGTACATATGCAGGCTGTTGAAACAAAAATAGCGTACCTGGTTCAAGAAACTATTTTTGAAAAAGAGGTAGCCGACCTCTTTCCTAATTGAGGTTTTACTTCTCAGGGTTTCTTGACAAAGTTCAATGTCTCTGTTTTTACAGTCATAGCTTAGGTTGGATTTCATTTTTCTTATCTTTTTGAAATATTTATTGTATTTACTTTTGAAAGGAATTTGGGGGAGTCTTTGAGTTTTTCATTAGCCTATTTGGTGTCTTTAGTGACTCCCTGCAATCTGTAGTGGGCCAAGGGTCAGTTTCGGTCTTGTCTTGTATTTTCTTTTTCCCCTTTCATTTGCTTTAAACAAAAGAGAAAAAAGATTTATTTCAATTTTTTTTCTTGTTTGAAGCATTTAAAAAAAAAAAATAATCATTCTTAGTTTGGTAAAGTAGTTGGAGTTAGTTATCTTACTTGAAAGGAAAATAGTTCATTTTTTAATTACGCCAAAAGGCGTATACCTATTGACAATGGGTAGATTTAATAGGGGTTTAGTGCTTAATAAGTTTTCCATGGACAAGATTAAATATGGCTGGAATATTCTTAGTAGTCACACAAAATAAATGGTTGTGATTTCAATCATTAACTTCCTAGCTATTATAAAGACATCCGTTTATGCGTTTACTTTTTTACATTTACCTAATCATATTTAAAAATTACTTTGATATCTAACTGATTGCCACCTAAGTGATTAACATAAATTAAAATATTAACACCAATAAATGAAGCTCAACCGTTTATTTGTTAATCAATAATAAAATTTAATATCTTGTTTTAAGGATTCTTTTCATCTTGTCAATCTTTCGGCGTTGATCAGCCACAATTATGTGGCTGTGCTAGTTTATTTCTTGATTTCTTAGAACTTAAATAGCTCGTACTCGAGCAAAATTTCGTTTTAGGTCTTCCTTTTAAATATCTTGAAAAAGTTAGTTATGAAAAAGTTGGTTACAAAGAGCTAGTTGTGAATCTTTATTTTTCACTAGAAGTAATTTTGCTTTCAGTTTCATTTATTCCTCCTCTTTTCGTCTCTCATGCACATCACTAGTTTCATCGTTGTATCCTTTGAGTTAAAACAAGCCATTTAACATGAACACTAAATTTAAAATTAATTAGACTTTATGTTTGTAGGGTCAATCAACTAGTTTAGGGTAGAGCCTTGAATTAGGTTAGAGAGGAAATTCTTCAAGGCTTATAAACAAACATTGGAGTCAGAGATAGGGAGTGTAAAACTCCAGTGATGTGAAATTTATCCGGGGACCCCCTCTAACACAGGGGATAAACACGGGGTCATGTGAGGAAAGGCAACGAAGATAACCCCTCCAAAGCCAGACTAAACGTAGTGGGGAACACATATTGAGGATCTGTTGTGGGATACTATCACTCTCATTTTCCTACAGAGCTTCATGGACCTTGAATATGTTCAAGAGTCTCAGTTTTCTTCCAGAACACTTTCTTTCGATACCCTCAGTAGGTTTTGGACTTGTTATCCTACTCATTGTGGTCCACATGACTGTCGACTGTACCCTCCTGGTGATTGTTCATGAGTTGGAAACTTAGTTTCATTAATTCTAGGGACTTACACAGGTGACTGTGGAGTATACTGCGATACCTAGGGTAGACATCAGGTCACACTTTGTAGAGTATACCCGGAGGGTGCTTCCAGGTTTAAGTTTCACTTGCACTGGTAAGTTTCTCTAGTGTTGGTTGGCGTAACTGTTCTTCCAACTAGATAGTGGTTTGCTTGATTTATCTTGTAGGAAATTTTCTAGTGTGTGCTTGGTTTTAAACGTTAGTTAAAGCCTTATTATGTCATTGATCTTTTCACAAAGTGGAAGATCAAGAGCTCCACTGGTCACGAAGGCTTTAGGGTCTACCGTTGGTTGCATTAGAGCCACCACTGCCACCATTACGATGAAGACTTGACCAATAAGGTTCATATGAAGAAACTATGCCATAGTAAACTGTGCCCAAGCCTTATCCAAGAGGAGATTACTCAAATCCAGAGGAACCTACTGTTTTTTACCTTGGAGCGGAAGCTCTCGGGCCAGCCAACCCTCTAATCACTGGCTTGTCGACACTAATATTGGTACAAGTTGTCCCTCTGAGGGTAACACCTTATGAGCATCAGATAGTTTTACAAGCAACTATGGAAGCAAATGTTGCTACTTCGTCTGAGAATCCTCACACTCCCTTAACGGTTTCCACCACAGGGGGTATTCTGCCTCCTAACCCACCTTTGTCGATCCAGACCACAGTGGTCTTGACCCCCTCTACCTAGGGCAGTGGTCCGATATCGTCAGTGGTGGTGACCACTGCTCTGTTTACGTAGAGTGTGACAGGTCCTCCATTTTCATATGGGACGCCCAACATTGATACGAACTCCGTCCTTACCTACTCCACCCTACAGACCATGGGTCTTGGGGCAAGGAGCTCAAATTCTCCATTGAAAGGGTCGATTGGGGGAACCTCAACCTCCTATAATGCTATCCCTTACGGTGGTGGTCATATACCTCCTCCATCCCCCTCTCTCAGCGGTGCTTTCTAGCCACCCGACGGGTCGAACATGAACTATAGCTTGTTTGGAGCAAGCAGTCTAGGACCTTATTATTACAGCACACCGATGGGATCCATGTCGTTCTCTTTGTTCAACATGTTTGGTAATCATTCTTTTTCATCAGTTGTCGTCTCGGCCAGGTACAACCCTAGTTTTGGACAACAGAATCCTGTGTAGGGTACTATTCATACACAGGGGGCAAGTATAGGAGTTTTCTCCTCACAAGAACTTTGGAATCCTAGAAAGGATAAGTTCCCTCACAAGGGATTTCAACCGAGGGAAACCCCTTCCATGGTCAATGGAACCCTGGGAAAGGCTCAATACATATTCCCATCGGATCGACAGGGGGCAACCCCTTCCATAATCTTTGGAACACAACGCAGGGAGAAATCCCCACCCAACCCTCGTCATCCAATTACGAAAATTAGCCGATGATATCCTAGCAACCGTAGTTTCCATACAATGGTCAAGGCCATGGTGTTTACCAGAACCCTAGTCAACAACCCAACTTTTCCTTTTAACCTAGTGCCAGTCAAACTCCATGACCCCTTTTTCCTATACATAGTCCCCAACCCAAACTACCATGTATGGAAATGTTACATTTTCCAAACTTGTCAAGGTTTCTTAACGACCCGATTTGTCATGATCCGTGTTGGTCCCCCTTGCCAACAAAGTTTCCCTCGAATATTCCAAATTTCAAAGGATATCTTGACGAAGATCCAGGTGATCACATGAAAACTTTCCACCTATGGTGCTCATCAAAATCGCTGCAAGATGACTCTGTATAGTTGTGCATGTTTCAATGCACTCTTATTGGGGGTGCTGCGAAATGGTACATCGAAATCGACCACTGAAGATATTATTACTTTAGCTACTTGGCGATGGTTTTCCTAAATGATTTCCAACTACCTGTGAGATACAATTCTGACACCGAATTTTTGGCCAACTTTTAGCAGACTAAGGCTGATCATATCTCAGATCACATATGAGAATGACAATGTCGGTAGAGATTGATCAAGGTACAAGTCCCACCGGATTTCTTGCTCGAATGGTTCCTGAAGTCTTTGGTACCAAAATTATCCAAGGAAATTGCAACTTCGAGAGTGTTTTTAGAGGAGGAGGTGATAATGAGAGCGCAACAACTCAAACTGATATACTCTCAGTCTAGATTACTCTATGACATTTTTCCAGATGCACCACAGTCCATCCTTGACAAGGCCAGACAAAATTCTGGACCACATGTTGATGGTATAGTTGGTTCATCACAAGGAAAGTCCATTGATCAGCTGTCAAATCAAATGCAACAATTGTTGATACATAGACAATGTCTATCCAAACCTCTAGTTCATATTCTCCCCCTACCCAAATTTCAGACATACACAGTGTGGAGTCGATGAACCTGAAGTCCAACTAGCATCCTAAAGGAAAGAAAAGAAAACAAAACAAAAAGGGTAAAGGGGATAAGAAACCTAACAACAATGTTTTCAGGGGAAACACAGAGAAGAGAAAGTCAAAGTATCTGTGTAAAGTTTGCATGGAGTACCATCCGACTCACCCGTTCCCTTGACTTGCAGAGGCCCATAAGTTATTGCCGCGGAAGAAGTCTGCTTTGCTAATGAACCCATTTCCACATGGGAAAAATATGACTCAAGCCTCTTTGAGCACGGATGGGGGATGTCAGGGACCCCCCATGTCTTCTAGTAATCCCTCGACCATGAACATTTACATGATGAAAGGTGATGCTTACATAGCGACTAGGGAACATGATTAAAAAATGTTAGAATCTGCCAAAAAGGGTAAATACGCCACAAACCCACATGTTCCTCTCCAGATTAAGGGGACGATGGGAGAAAAAATGAAATGCATCCTGAAAGGGGCGTTCAAGAAATATTCTCATAAACCAAATGTGAGGGACGCCCAGAACTACTCTGTGGTGGAGGATTTGTCACAAACCCCTTGCACGATGTCCACTTTGGAGGTCCTCCGAAACAACCCTTTACAGAGAAAGGATTTTTTATCCACCTTGGGATCTACAGAGACTTGTAATCCAAGAATGATATTTCTCGATACAACCGACTTGAAAGCTTGTCTCCCTTACCACATTCCATTTCAGATAGTAGTGTCTTACCCTGCTAAATATTTTACCTGGAATATCTTCCGAACAGTGGTTGATGAGGGAACCTCGACTTGCGTGATGTCATTGGCATATTGGAAGGATATTGGCCAAAAATTTTTGTCTCTGCCACATACTCTGCTTACTACTTTCGATGGTCATTCTTCCATACCACATGGAATCATCCCTTATTTCCTCGTGAAATTAGGAGGGAATACCGTGTGTGTCGAAGTTGAAGTGGTAGATGTGCCTCTCAACTACAACCCTTTGTTATGAAGGAGTTGGACCTATGCAATGCTTGCCATGGTTTTTTGGTTTTTGTTGTTTCCACATGAGGGTCGAATCATAACCATTGACCAATTTTCCTTCTCTTGGCCTGACCCTTCATCAGGGGCATCCACAGACCCGATGATTGATAAACCTCATCTCGATGTCATCAATGTAGGGGTTGGTTTGTTCCCACCGTTGATGGGTACTTTCAATTACCCACCTCCTTACGATGATTTCAAGCTTATATCATTTGCCCTCGACCAACCTAGGGCTGAAATATTTCAAGTGTCATCATTACGAATGACTTACTTTCATGATATGTGGACTCTTCCTTCCCCATCAGCCATGATGGAAGGGACAGGGCATTCAAGCATGGCCATGCCCTTTTCCATGACAGAAGTTGCGTATAGTATTGTCCAGCAAGATTCATCCAACCCCGATCTGACTCCCGCAGAGGACTTAGATCTAGTTCTCGAGCCTATTTGGGCTCAAGGTTCCATCGTCACTACAGATTCTTTAGACTTGGTCTTGCCCTCTGATGAGAAAATTATAGAGGCATTGACTGGTCCAGACAAACCCTGAGATGATCTCCATCATAGATATTATTTTCTCTCAGAGTTAAGAAGAATAGAGGTAGGTGAATTCGTGTTGACTATGACTGGAGATAGGTCTTGTCCTATTAATCCTCTAGATACACACACAGTTTATGCTGAGGGTAATATGGAAAGTATTACTAAAATGATCCCTATAGATATATCCAGAACCCTTGGCGTCGTGGAGAATTTTTTCATCGGAGCGGATTGCTCCCTCGAGGAGATTCAAATCTATATAGACTTATTTAAGGAATTCCGCGACGTTTTTCCCTAGTCTTACAAGGAAATGTGAGACATCGATCCAAGAATCGTCGAACATGAGATAATGAATTATCTTGACGTCAAGCCAGTCCGACAGAAGATTCATCCGGTGAATCCTCGGAAAGCAACAATTATTAAGCATGAAGTAGAGAAATTTCTTAAAGGCAGTTTCATCTACCCCATACAGTTGACGCAATGGGTGTCAAATCTCATTACGGTTAACAAAAAACAGGGTATGATTTTCATGTGCATGGAATTCTGTGACTTGAATAAGGCCTATTCAAAGGATAATTTCCACACCCCATTCATTGATCATATTTTCGATGAATGTGTAGGAGGTGAGGTGTTTTCATTCATGGATGGTGTTATCACATATGTTTGTAGGGGGGGTGTTTTCCCTTAGGATTTGAGATCTGGGTGAAAAAATGTGAAAAAAATGGGGTAAAAAAACCCACCAAATGCATTTTATCCTAGGTCTATTGGTGGCCTGATTGATTGGCACGTCATGCTAAAGAGCACGTAGATCTGAGTGGTCGATCATGGCACACTTAGATCTACAATCGTTAGCCCAACTCGGACCCGCCCCCCGACCTTTTTCCTTTAACAGGGGGGGGGGGTCTGATTTGGTGGTTTTCAGGCACGGGCCCCCTACTAACGTGTCACCTCCTCGTCAACTATGACTCCCCCCCTCTCATTCACTCTTACCACTCCTCCCCCCTCTGAGATATACCACTTACCACTCAACCATACCGCCTCCCACTCCCTCTTACACATTTATTCCACTCAACCTTCCACCTCCGCCTATCACATCTCCCCATTCTCTTCCACCTCTCGCTCTCTCACACCTATCCTCCACTTAGCATCTTCTTGCCCATACCGTCTCCCTTTCCTGCTACCCCTCCCACCTCCTCACACCTGTTCTCCCTTTTCCACCACAACCTCTCCCTCTGCCACCAAATCCTCTCCTCCTCCACTCACCTTCCTCCCATCCTCATTGCATCGTCCCCTTGCCTTGTCACCCTTGTGTCGTTCATCTCACCATCTCCCCATCGTCAGCATCCAACAAAATTCCATATGGCAAAGAGCAGGGAGAGGCCGCCACATTTTCCAAGTGTTGAGTTGACTCGAGCCCATCTAGATCTCGATGAAGATAGTTAATGAAGGTGAGGAAGGTTGGTGAAACCTCGTCTCACCACTTAAATGGAAATCCAGGACATATTGTTAGCAAGTCATTTCTTTTGCAGGTTCCTACTGAAACATGATCGCGTTTGATAGAGCTTGCGTCTGACAGAGACTGCATGCACAGTCTGCCAGATAACATGTAGACATAAAGCCTTCAATGCAATAACTCGAGCAAGCCTCTGTTGGTAGTGGTGAATTATTCTGAGTATATGTAGGCATTTTTTAGTTTGTCTTCAGAGAAGTCATTTTTGGGGTGTAGCAGAGCTCCCAATTTTGTAATGTTTGTTATGCCAGAGCTATTATTTGGTTATGTAATCAATTTGAGACTTTCATGTTAATAGAAGTCAGTTTCCTGTTTCTTTTCATTTCTCTATAAATCTGTGTTGAAACACTCAGGTATGGATGATCCAGCTGAGGATCGTTATGCTTTTATAATGTAGGTTTGATTATAACAATATCGTGATCAGTTTTATTCAGTTCCCTGTGTTATCTTTTCCCTCTTACATTGAATGTATCGGGCATGGAAGATCCATTTGAGATGTCATAGTTGAAGGATAATGGAGGTTTTATTATTCTGTAGCTGTGACTATGCTGCTTGCATCATATTTCATTTTCTGAAACTTCAACCCAAGATTGGCCTTGAGTTTGAGTTTTTCCTCTCTGAGCTGCTAGAAGGCCTGATTCCCAGAGTGGTCTCATTCACTCCTCTCACTAAGTCTTCCCTCTGCTAACCATTAAATTCAATTAACTGACTGAAGTTAATGTGGCTCTCACTTCTGTTATAACCCTAAATTGCACCACACATGCTTACCTGGCATCAGGCCAACTCATATCCCTTCCTTGCCAAAGCCATGCTGAATAAACTCTTGAAAATCCTCTTAAATCAAGTAAAACATGCCCTAAATTACTACTGCACGCGTTGGAACGCTGGCAGGCCTACTACTGCACGTGTTGGAACGCTGGCTGGCCTACTACAACCCGCGTTTACCTAACAAAGCACAAAAATAGGAAATTTTCCTATGGGATGAAAAGATATGGGTCAGTTAACTGAAACTCCCGACCATGCATGGACGAGAGTTCGTCCAAAACCCTAGCTCCTTCTAGCCTATAAAAGAAGGGGTAGGGGTACTATTTGGAGAGAGGAAAAAGATAGCAAAGAAACTCTGCCCAATTGCCGAATCCATTTGTCCCAACCCTTTATCCTTTTCTCAAGCTTAAGGAGAATTAAAGCAAAGCATTTGGAGGACAAAGAAGAGGAGGAGCCCAGGATCAAGATCGAGGAACAGTGGTCGGTCTCTATCATTATTGTAAGTTGATTCATCTTGAGATTAATAAAAGAATACTTTTCCCGTCCCAATGCACGAGTTATATATGTTTTATTTGATTTATGCTTAATCTCTAACCCTCAAGTAGAAAAATAGCATGCATGC
>SNQJ01S0049149.1:0-29584 GCA_010110895.2 Picea sitchensis | reverse complement strand
GCTAGACCTCTTACCACTCACCCATACTGCCTCCCACTACCGCTTACACCTATCTTCCACTCAACCTTCCACCTCTGCCTGTCATATATCCCCATTTGCTTCTGCCTCTCACTCTCTCATACCTGTCCTCCACTCAATGCCTACTCACCCATACCATCTCCCTTTCTCGCTACCCCTCTCACCTCCTCACACATATTCTCCCTCTACCACCATAGCCTCTCCCTCTGCCAACACATCCTATCCTCCTCCACTTACCTTCCTCCCAACCTCGTTGTATTTTCCTCTTCACGCGTCACCCCTGTGCCGTTCATCTCTCCAACTCCCCATCGTCAGCATCCAACAAAATGCCATATGGTAAAGAGAAGGGAGAGGCCGCCATATTTTCCAAGTGCCGAGTTGACTCGAGCCCATCCAGATCTTGATGAAGACAGTTAATGAAGGTGAGGAAGGTTGGTGAAACCTCATCTCACCACTTAAATGGAAATCCAGGCCATACTGTCAACAAGTCAGTTATTCTATAGGTTCCTACTAAAACACGATCGCATCTAATAGAGCTTGTGTCTGACAAAGACTGCATGCACGGTCTGCCATAGAACATGCAGACGTAAATCCTTTAATGCAATAACTCGAGCAAACCTCTATTGGTAGTGGCAAATTATTCTGAGTATATGTAGGGAGTTTTGAGTTTGTCTCCAGAGAGGTCATTTTTGGGGTGGAGCAGAGCTCCCAATTTTGTAATATTTGTTATGCCAGAGATGTTCTATGGTTATGTAATCGATTTGAGACTTTCATGTTAATAGAAGTCAGTTTCTTGTTTCTTTTAATTTCTCTGTAAAGATGTGTTGAAACACTCGGGTATGGATGATCCAGCCGAGGATCTTTATGATGTTATAATGTAGGTTTGATTATAGCAATATCATGATCAATTTTATTCAGTTCCCTATGTTATCTTTTCCTTCTTACATTGGATGTCTCAAGCATGGAAGATCTAGTCGAGCTATCGCAGTTGCAGGATAATAGAGGTTTGATTATTCTGTAGTTGTGACTATGTTGCTTGCATCATATTTCAGTGTCTGAAACTTCAACCCAAGATTTCCCTTGAGTTTGAGTTTTCCCTCTCCGAGATGTTGGAAGAGTTGATGCCCAGAGCGGTCTCGTTCACTCCTCTCACTAAGTCTTCCCTCCGCTCACCATTAAAATCAATTAACTGGCTGAAGTTAATGTGGCCCTCACTTCCTTGTGCATCGCTGGTTCAATTTTCTGAGTTAAAGTGATATTATCTTAGGTTTGTACCCCTTTGACCTCCTTAAATCATTCATCGTGACATATAAATTGATGGGTATTGGGCTTACCTTCTCTGCAATCATAGGGTGACTTCCAATGCTAACAGATGTTTTTTCGGGATATAACCAGATTCATAACAAACCCGAAGACCAACATAAAATAAATTTTATATGATTTTGGGGCACATTTTCTTTTCGTAAGATGCCTTTTGGCCTGAAGAATGATGGATCCACTTTTCAGTGGGTCATGTCTTTTTATTTCCATGAACTTAGACATATATTCTAGGCTTATCTCGATGATCTAGCATCACGCTCTCGCAAGAGATTTGATCATCCCACATATCTTCGACTAATCTTCCAACCATGTCGCTACTATTGGATTCGCTTGAATCCTAAAAAATATAGTTTATGCGTGACGTCGGATCATCTTTTAGGTTTCATAGTTTTGACAAGAGGCATCATGGTCGATCCTCTTAAGGTTGAGGCGATAGTTCAGTTCCCTTCCCCGTGCACAGTCCCCCAAATTTAGATCTTACAGGGGAAAACAAACTTTCTTCAATGTTTTATCACAAACTATGCTGAAATCACTAAAGGGTTCATCCGTTAATTGAAAAAGGGAGTCCCTTTCTATTGGGACGAAGCTGCTCAATGCTCTTTCAAAGAGTTGAAATGCACCCTCATGTCTGCCCCACTACTCCACCCTCCCAATTATAATAAATATTTCTTATTGTACTTGGTCACCGTAGAGTCGATAATTGGCATGGTATTGGTTCAAGAGGATGATCTGCTTGAAGAGCACATGATTTATTACCTGAGCCAAGGTCTCATTGGGTCGGAACTAAACTATTCCCATGTTAAGAAGCTTGTGTTGGCAGCAGTGCATGTTGTCCAACAGTTCTATCATTACATCCTGCTTTGCATGACCATTGTCATTGCGGTTGTGAATCCATTTCAATATGTGTTGACACAATGTGTCATTGGCGGAAATATCAATATATGGATTGTAATCCTCCAGGAATTTGACTTGGATTTTGATTCCGTGAAATCCAAAAAGTCGTTGGTCTTTGCGGAACTTATTTCAGAACTTCCAGTCGAATCAAGTGATGATATTCCTGAAGATTAGCCTATTAAAGGAGATATTTTTTTGATCACATATTCAGATCCCTAGTATGGAGATATACTTGTCTATCTCCAGACTTTGAATTTCCTTTCTTATGCTTCTCGTGACAAGCATCGACGAATTTTCCATCAGGAACGAAACTATCTCATACTCGATGACACTTTGTATCGCCGAGGTGTAGATTGCATTCTTCACCAGTGCCTTATACACGAGGAAGAAAAACTCATTCTTAATGACTGCCACACTGGATCATGTGGTGGTCATTTGTCTGGGTTGGAAACAACCCAAAATATTCTACGAGCCGGTTACTTATGGCCTACATTAATAAGGGATTGCATTGAGTCGATCAAGAAGTGTCACCCATGTCAGATCGTCTCTTAGAAGATGAGGGCACATCCTGCTCCCATGTTTCCTGTCATCGGTGTTGGTCCCTTAACCAAGTGGGGGATTGATTTTACTACATGCCACCCAACTTCAGCCAGGGGGCACCGTTATATCATCGTAGTGGTATACTACTTCACAAAGTTGGTTAAGGCTATGCCAATGTTTAACAATGATGGTGAAACAACGACTCTCTTCATTTTTAACCAGATAGTAGCAAGGTTCAGCATCCTGAAGGAGATTGTCACTAACCATGGCAGTCACTTCCAGAACAAAATGATGTCTGAGTTAAAATCAAATCTTGGGTTGAGGAAAGACAATTCATCAACCTACTACCCACAAGAGAATGGTCAGGTGGAAGCTATCAATATGTCCCTTAAGACTATTCTACAGTGAGCGATATATTTTTCCAAGTCAAATTGTCATTTGATGTTGTACTCGGCATTATGGGCCTACCGAACGTTTGTAAATATTTCCACCGGTTTCTCACCTTTTCAACTTGTTTATGAGCTGGAAGCAGTCCTACCTATAGAGTTCCAGATCCTGTCTTTAAATTTGGCAGTAGATTTATTTCCAGAAACTTCACCGCTTGAGGAACACCTATTATCTCTTGAGCAGCTCGCTGAGAAACGTCGTGATGTAGGCTTGGCCAATGAGGCTCACAAGCAACGAGTCAAGTGTCAATACGATCGGTCTGTTCCTCCTCAGATTTTCTTCGAAGGCGACCTTGTCCTGGTCTACGACTAAGATAAGGATCTCCTGGGGGCAGGCGAGTTTAAACCCATGTGGTTCAAACATTTCATTGTGAAAGAGGTCTTAAAGAAGGGCGCTTATCATCACGTTGAATTTGAGGGAAATTATTTGGCGTAGCCTAGAAATGGGCTCTACCTCAAGAATTATTACTCATAGGTTGGTCGCCCGAGTGACTTCTTGTACATATGTATAGATCGTATACAGTTCTTTGTCTTTTTTTTTATGGACGTGTCATTATTTAAGTCATATTTTTCATTGTGGCGGATGTCAAGTGAATCAGAGGTGTTCTTTGGGTTCGAGGATGGCGCTACATGACACACTCAGAGGATTGCTTCTGCAGCTTCGGTGATTTTCACGCCTCAAGGACAATTGTTATCTTCTAGAGGTCTATCTATGTGACGCTACAAACAATGTCACTGAGTACAACGCAGTGATAGAGTTTCTTCGTGAAGCTTTGTCGCATGGTATCTCTCACCTCTGGGTTTACTTAGATGCTCAACTAGTTGTGTCCCAGTTAAATGGATTTTACGATGTTTATGATCCTACTTTACACCTACATTTCCTTAGGGTACATCTCTTAGAACGTTTCTTTGATTACATTACGTATATCCATGTTCCTAGGAGATTAAATCAAATGATAGATACTCTAGCTAATCAAGTATGAGAATGGCATGTTGCACACACATAAAAAGAAGCACACAAATACACATGTACATACATTTGTAAATAAATGTGATCCATAAGAAATAAAAGATGTAAATATATATATATATATATATCTCAAAAAGTGTCAAAGTACATAGGTGGGCACGAACGCCTCAAAAATAATAATCTGGTATACATCACAGGGATTTTTCCCTAAAAAATATATAAAAGTTCCCTCGACACATAATGATTCCATCCTATCTAAGCTTAGAGCCTATTATCCCTTCCGTAGTGAACGATGTTGTTTGTCAAACGCTATAAAAGTTGGACCCAAGTCCGTGGCACCCCAACTACATGAGGTTGCATGGATGGTGGGAGATCCTCGATCTCGTCCATGGGAACTACATGAGTGAGCGTGGCGAGGTTCCACTCCACCTGTCTCAAAAATATCTCAGCCTCTCCTGTTGGAGGTCCCCCTGTGGTTGTTGGTCCACTGAATACTACTGGTACTGCCTCTGGTCGAGGACGTCGCCTAGTCCTCGAGAAGTCTGTCGGGTGCACTGGTCCCACATCTGTACATAACATATACATAGTTGTCAATCCTATGATACATACAAAAAATGATATATATAATAGAAACTTAAAATTAAATAACTTTAAAACACACATACTTATCTCTCCTCGCTTCTCTCTGGGAGGTACAGGAATGTCTGAATCTCTGGACAAGAGGCACATGCATGTTTGGATATATGAGGAAGTTGATATTTGCATAGGGATAATCCTCTATGAACTTAATTTGATGGGCCCACCGGTCAAAGAATTTGTCATCAAATATCTCTATGGTCCTTCCTCCTCCCTTTCATGGTAGAAATAACCATCTACATCTTGGGAAGGGCCAAATTCCCATCTCTCTAGGACTCAAACTAGGTACCCTCTCAAATAAAAAAGAGCATACAATAGTCCTGAACCCAAAGTTTATATGTCTACTGGAATCTATCATGCCCACTAGTCAAAGAATTTGTCATCAAATATCTCTATGGTCCTTCCTCCTCCCTTTCATGGTAGAAATGTTTCCCATCTACACATCACTGGGAAGGAGGCCAAATTCCCCCACACTGTCTCTCTCAGACTCAAACTAGGTACCCTCTCAAAGAATAATGAGCACAGAATGGTACCAAACCTGAAGTTCTTGTTTCTACACTCAAGGAAATCTGTAAGCTTCATATTCTTGCAGGTGAGCATGGTCGTGCTCTAGTCAAAAATACGTGCATCTAGGCATTGCATGGCACAATACATGTGCGCCCGGGAATCCTGGTGGATGGCCATGGATCCAGTGATCTGCCCAATGAGCAGTAGAATCACCTTCAACAACAAGTTGGTGATCTTGTTGATGGGCACTTTAGAACCTACTTTCTCAGTGCCAGCCTCACAGTGCATCCCGATGTACTTGGCAATGTTAAAGGGCCCAGGGGGAAATGTACACAGGTTGACTGGTTCCCCTCTCCTCGAGAGGCTAGTCAAGAAATATATATCCTCATTCGTCAGAGTGAATGACTGCCCCTCAATCATAAACACCTCTGCCTCTGGGTTCCAGTAATCCACCAGGGAATTCAATAGCTGGGGTTGTGCCCTCATAAATGGACACTGGTAGAACTTCCATATCCCACATTGCTTCAATGCGACAATGGTATTAGGGTCCTCATCGACCAATATATTGATCTCCTCATGTTCCCTCTCCCTCCAGTGGACATACATCCTGTTCCATGACAGTTCAAAGGGGATTTATCTCTTTCATCTTTATTTTCCCCATGCTTTTGAGGGTGTACGCGGCTTGTTTTGGACATAGTCGCATATGTATGTGGGAAGACTATTTTCTACCCACGAACATATGCGAGTTGTCCTTGGACAACCTATGTACACGTAGGGACGCCCTTTTTTAGGAAGGCGTGCCCCCCAAAAAACAAAAACAATGCACAAAAGAAGAATGGAAATGTAAGAGGGATGATTTTATACTTAATTGGTCTAAGCGAAAGTTTGTTTTGTCCTCTGAAGCTCCCAGAATCAAATCTTTTAGCAAAGGGGTCTTTTTTACCTTTTGGTTAATTTTCAAATTGCAATGGTGAAAATGAGCTGTCAGCTTCTATTTATAGACTTATTTGGCCTTTTGTGGCACTTTTTTGAACCCTTTTGTCATTTTTTCTGGCTCATAAATCATTTAATTTGGTTCTTGAGTTTCTTATCGGATGTTACGATGCACTTTGCCTTTTGGTTTGGTAACTTTTTGGGAGATGGGTCACTTTTAGAGGTCCTTTGGTAAAAGTCATTTTTTCCAACTTTTTGCATATAAGTTAGGATTATGCCTCCACCCTCTGCATATCATTGTCTTTTCCGCTTTTCCATAGGATCGATCCCACCAAAGTGCAATACAAAACCATCATTGTTTCTTTAGAAGTGTCATGATTTGGTGGTAGAGCCTAACTTTACATGGATGCCCTAGATAGATCCTTGTTTCATTTTGGTGTCCATACTGTCTATAATGAATTTAGGCTCAGGAGTCCTTGTTAATCCTATCATGATTACGAGTTTGAGCCTTATTCGTTTGATGCACCATCACTCTTGGTCTCACCCTCGGGACTCCCAAAATGAGCGTGTTTTGTTGTCTTTCAAGCTCGCTTTAAAATCCAAAAGTAACATCTGACGAGACTACATTTATTATTTTCAATATTATCGGATTAACTGAGAAAATTAACCTCCTGGAGTCTTCTTTAATCCCTTTTTAGACTCTCTAAACACAAAAATATTTCTGATCGATCTTGTTTCCCTTCACACTCACCAAACTAAAACTTGAAGGCACGCCTATCTAACGATATTTTATCCCTTTTTCGGTCTGGATGGTCAATTGTACGAACAAAGGTATACTCTAGGAACTTTGGTTTGCTAGAAGAGTATTCTCACATATAATTTTAACCCTTTTTCAGGCCGGAGGGAATAAATTTATGAAAAAAGAACATTCTCCTTGGTTTTGGTTTATCACCTTTTTGGGGCCTTGGAGATTACTTACGAAAAAGGAACCCCCATAGAGTCCATAGTTAATCTCTTTTCAGACTCCCTAAAATTGAAAAGATCGTCGAGTGACCTTGTTCCTTCACACTCATTAAATTGTTCCAGAAGAACATTTACTGGCATGATTTTACCCCTTTTTCCGGCCTGTGGATTATGGAGGAAAAAGGTACACCTCGGGAGATTTGTCTCATCAGGAGAGTTCTCCTCGGTAAATTTTATACTTTTTCGGGCTAAGGAGACTAAATCCAGAAAAAGGTTGTGAGTCCATAGTTAAAGATCTTTTCAGACTCCTTAAAATTGAAAATATTGCCGAGTGATCTTGTTTTTGTCACACTCGTTAAAATGGTTTTGAATAGATGTATTTTCGGTGCTAGTTTTCCCCCTTTTCGAACCGACTAGACTATTTTTGAAAAAGGTACCCCAGTGGAGTCTTCTTTCAAAAATTTTCAGACTCTCTAAACGTGAAAAAACTACCGACGTTACCTTCTTTGGGCTCGTTAAAAATTACATTGAAGGGGGTTTCATTGTGTCTTTCTAATCGCATTTGCCTCTCTACATATTTGGCCTAATGTCGGCTCCATGTTTCGCTCAACTGAACCTTTGACACATGCCTTATACACAAGCCTTGTATCACTTTGCCTCTGTGACCTGACACCTTGACCCATGGAGGAATTTTCCCCGAGTGTCCTTTTCCTACACATGTCTCCTTGCTCTAAGAATTAGTGTGTTCCTTGTGCCTGGAACTAGTATTATTGCTTGTGACACTCGTTCCTCCTTTGTAAAGTAGCATTATTTTATTATTTTTCAAGACCTTTAAAAATTGAAAAAGACCAAAAAAATAAAAGAACCCAAAAAGAGGGGACGGGAAATATATATTCTTTTTTGGCAGCACAATGAGTCGCCCTTGGACAAAGCACATCCTGTTGTTTGTTCATCAAGATTTGGGATCTAATATGACCTTAGGAAGTTTCTCTCACTACATAGAGTTGTGTCCTCCTCCATTTGGTTACTCTTCCAAACACATGCAAAGTTTGTGTTGCCTCCTGCATCGTGAACTTATGTCAATGTCATGCTGCCTAAGTCTGATCATATTTCATGCTATTTTCCAAGGGAAGTTTCACCCAACCTAAGTTGACCTTTCTGCAGTTTGTCTTTTGACCTCATGTCCAACCATCCCAAAAGTCCAATCAAGTCCTTGTTCGAAATCAATGAAGTTCTTTGCATGATCATCGAGATCCTCTTGTATTTTCCCGAGGAGTTGTCGAAGACCTCTAGGTAGTGAATTCATACACTCACATTGTACTCCTACTTGAGTTTTGAATATTTTGAAGTTATTGCTCGAGCTATGAAGACCTCATCTCCAGCCACCTGGCGTTATTGGCTTCTTAAAGATGGATATTATACTTGTATATATTTGATTTTTAAATGTAGATCCATTGTGTATTTCTCATGGCTACACTTTATATAGTTATATGGCATAGATCTGTAGTGTATTTGATTGGTAGCCATGATTTATTTTATTCTGAGTGTGGGTATGCCTGCCTCGAAGAGACAATTTTTATTTTTGTAGATGGCACCTCCTAAACTCTGGTCTCAAGCTCACTCATTTCATAAATTGGTGAATATTTTGTAATGTATTTCAGCCATCAGATGCTCTTATGACCTCACACATTAGGGGGAATCTATTATAAACCTAAATTTCTCTACATATGTGTTATCACATGAGCTTGTCAGAGTCCTGTGGGTTTTTGGTTTCTACCTAAGTCTATAGTTTTTCCCTGTCTCCATCCTTTTCACATAACAAGTCTTGAAAATTTTCCATCTTTGGCCGATAAAATCATTTTTTGTTTTCCCTTGTTCGTTTGTGCGCCCTGGTCTCCCTATTTTCTTAGCTCGTAACCAGACATCCAAATCCTTCATCGTGTAGGTCACAACCATGAACACAAAGCGCATCTTTCTTAAACAGTCTATTTCGATATTCAAGCATAAGCAAAATACAGTTTTAATCGTTCAGCGACAAAGATTCCAGGAACAGTCTAGATCAGTGGCTCACAGACGTTCGAGAGTGAAAACTTGCATGAAGTATAGCACCATAACAAAAGGCCCCGAAGTGAATATGAGTCGTTGATATTAAAGGGGATAGGTGGCAGTTGATCCAAGCCTTTAGGGAAATGAGATTCGAGAGATTTGAAATGAGAAGTTCCTAGAAATCCCGAAGGGTCGAAGTCCCGAAGGCCCAAAATGGATCTGAGTCATTGATCAGCCAGAGCCACGTGTCATCAGATCCACATCTCTAGGTAAAAGCTCATGGAGAAGTAAGCCAAATTTGAGTTTTGATTTTCCTGAAGTCTCGAAGACCTGAAGTGGATCTCGACCACCCAAATCCAAAATGTCACGCGTCATCAGATCCTCAGCTCCAGATTTTTTTCTTAGAGGGAAATGTGGTTTGAGAATTGAAATTCACGAAGGATGATTCGTGAAGCAAATCTCAACCGTTGATTCGAAGAGGGAAGATCTGATCCATCGATCTAAAGAGCCAGAGTTGGGTCGTTGATCAGGAAGGTTCATCTCAGATCACAAGATCAATGGTCATGCTCCATTGTGGGGTCAGAAGGTGTGCACGTTTCAAATTTCAAGGAAGGACCGCAATCAGAACCGTGGTTTTTGGAAAGGGACACGTGGCGGTTCATAGTGAATTGTGGGGACAAAAGCGTTTTGATTTCAAACGACCATTGGTCGTGCCCACAATTGCGTAATTGCATAGAGTCATGGCCCTAGGTCACATTGAATATGGAGTGATGGAGAGGAGCTGCGCCAAAGACCAAAAGAGTCTATATTGGCCTCGAGACATCAGGATTGACTCGAAAAATTTGTATGGCACCGCCTAGAAACATTCATGGCCCTGTCTTGATCCCAATGAAGGTAGTTATTAAATATTGGGGGAAAAATTTGAGACCTCATCTCACCACATAAATGGAAATCATTGCAGAGCACAACCATGAAGGCACACTGACAATCCAAAGCTTCCTTATGGGAAATGTTTCCTGTAAAGCACATAATTGCGCTTGGCTCGCGTCTGACATGAGAAAAATTGCACAATATGACAGAGAAGGTGCCGACTGAAGGATTTGAAGGTAGTGGTATGATCACACTCCTGGTGGTTGCAACATTTCTGGGTATTTATAGACAATTTTGATATTTTTTTAAGGTCAAATGGTTGGGCTAGGCTCCTGACTATTGTAATATTTTTATGAAGAACACTGGTTTTCTGGTTATGTATTTATTTTTGAGACATCTTGGTTAATATGAGTCGGACTTCTTGCTCCATCTTATTTTCCTCTGATACTGAGAGAGTTCATGATTGACTGATTCACATGGATTGTTGTGACTGTATTATCATGAATGTCTTATTATAGTGTTGTTATAATTTCTTTCAGTTTCTTTGAGATTTGAATTCAAGAGGATATTGCGTTTAAGTTTTTCCTCCTTAGGATGATAGAAGACCTGATGTCCACAACATACCTCTACACTCTCCTCACCAATTTATTCCCTCTATTCACCCTTACTCCAACTTACTGATTGAATTTGATTCCAGACCTCAATTTCTTATGCATGCTAGTCCATATTTCCGAGTTAGAATGTTATTATCATTGAGTCCTCTTCATTTGATCACCTAAAACTCATTTACATTTACTGTATAAACTGATGGGTACTGGGCTTACCTTCTATGCAATCTGAGGGTGACTTCTAGTGCTAACATTTTCGACACTGTTGTCAGGGAACGAATTAAAGAATTTTCCCTAGGATAGAATGGCAAAGAAGCTCTGATTCTGAAGGTGCATCAGATATCAGTACCATTGAAGATTGTAACTTTCACCAGGTGACTCCACTGTTTAGACTCCATTGTTTCAGTTTTGGCTCCTAAAGGTAGACACACAAGGTCCACTCCACTACTTCCTCTAGCAACGTATGAAGATAACCCAGAGGAAATTATCATAAAGGGAAAGATCGCTAAAAAAGGTACCTCCACTATTGTACCAAGTTTTTCTGAAAAATTGCATAATACCTCTTTAAAAAATCTAGTAATTGTTTCTGATTCTCCTATTATACAAACTGCTAGAGTTTCAAGAACTTTAAATTTTGGGAGTTTTCCTCCTAATTTCTCCCCTCCTATTCTTGGTTTGGAAGGAGAGAGTTTTGACACCCCTTTCTCCCCTGAAGTTTTGAAGTGGAAGGAGATATCTTTGACCTTAGAATACTTTCATACTCTAGATTTTACTGATCCTCCTCCTATTAGAGTTGTTGCAGTTACAATAGGGGAAACCTCTATTACCTCTAGCCCCTCATATTTATCTCCTAACGCTCAATCTTTTCCTTTTTCTCCCAGAAGCACAGACCCAGTCTCGCCTGTTCGAATTCCATATCCTCCTAGTTCTCCTCCATTTCACGTCCAAATCACATGTGCTAATCCTCCTAGGAACATGATGGTTGAGATATTGGCTGCTAGATACACCCCTCTGGTTTTACCTCAGCCTATGAATTCTTTCCCATCCATGGAATACCTTAATTACATGCCCCAGTTCACAGGGCAAGGAGATGTGACTGCAGAAGAGAACCTTGCATCCTTTTATAGATTTGCAAAGATTTAGGTCATCGAAAATGAAGATGTGTGGATGAGAGTTTTTGTACAAAGCCTTGATGGTGATGCCAGGGACTGGTTTAAGGACTTGCCTCCTAGATATATTGACGGGATTGTTTCTCTAGATGATTCATTATTAAGAAACTGGGGGAATAAAAAAGATCTCATTTATTATATTACAGAATTTGGGGCACTTAAGAGAGAAGAGGGGGAATCTGTTTCAGGCTTCTTGAAGAGATTTAATAAGATGTATAAAAATATTCCCGCTGAAATTAAACCTACAGAAACCTCTGCCAAGATTACTTATGCTAATGCTTTCGACCCTTATTTTTGCCTCCTATTGAGAGAAAGAAGAGCTACCTCCTTGGATCATATGCAATATGTAGCCCTTGAAGTAGAATACAATATATTGGCAGCTGACAAACTTAGGAGTAAAGTTGATAGAGACAGAGGAAAAGGTAAGTCTTAAACTCCGACTTCTAGTTTCTCTGTTGCCCCCCCTCAAACGAATGAAGTTACCAAGATACTAAAATCACTTTCTTCTAGAATGGAAAAGATCGAATTAGAAGGAAAGAAGAGCTATAGGAATTCCCAAAATACTGAGAATAGGGGTAGCTTCAAAAGACCAAATAATGCCCCTTAGATCATCCAAAGAGATCAGAGAAATAGGGACAAAGATGATAACAAAATCCAAACTCCTCTCCAAAATAACCTGGTTACTGATGAAAATGAAGAGGAAGAAGATATCGATCCTGAGATCCATTGCCTTGGAGATACCTCTTCCTCCCCTCATTTAACTCAGTCTTCATATGAGGAGGCCCTCATAAGTAATCAACTGAATGAGTTGAGCAAAGGAGAAACTACCAGCAACAATATGAATATATATAACCTCAAATCCAAGAAGAAAGAAGTAAATCCTGACATTCTTGAGCAACCTGCTAGAGCTGAAAAATCTACTAAAGATATGGCAGACAACAACAAAGAGAGGAAAGCACACAGTCCCCCACCAGTGGTAAAAAGTCATATCCTAGAGGTGAAGGAGATTTTGAAGCCTCCCTCCTCTTATAGCTTTGAGAAAGAGATTCAAAAGATTAGGATCCCTGTGCCTATCTTAGAGTTAGTCAAGCACGAGGATTTCAAAAGGTGCCTATCAAAAAATTTCCACCTTGAAACTACATATCACTCCATAGACTTGGTTAACCTCCAATATGAAAAGCCAGTTGTCATGTTAGGGCCTTTGATAGAGGATAGAGATGAATCCTCCCCTGCCTTCTACACTTCATTGAACATCCATGATAAGGTGTTTCATAACTGCTTGATGGATTCAGGGGCATATCACAATATTATGCCTAAGATTGTCATGGAAGAGCTCAGGTTGGAGGTTACAAAAACATATCATGACCTGTATTCTTTCGACTCCATAAAGGTGAAGTGCCTTGGGGTTTTCAAAGACTTTGTCGTGTCCTTGTTCCAGATGTCAATGGAGAGCGTATTCATGGGTATCGTAGTGGTTGATGTTCCCCCTAAATTTTGGATGCTCCTGTCTAGATCTTGGATAAAGAGACTGGGGGGAAACTTGCAGATGGAACTTTCATACACCACCATTCTTTTATGCAAGGGTGAACAAAGGAGACTCTACAAGGAAGTGCAACTCATGTACATCATCAGTGATGAAGAAAACCCCACCAACCATCCTATTTTTTCTTTTGACACTGATTTGGGATCCAACATATTGTAATTGACTGATACTCCTGAACCTCCTCTTGAAATTAGAAAACAGTCCATTGCTTTTTGTGAAATCCCTCCTCCAAATACCCTTGTTTGGAAGATGTTCTTTGATGGAGCCTCTTCTAAGGAAAGCGTTGGTGCTGGAGTAGTCTTTTTTTCACTATGTCAAGATACCATAGCCTTGTCCTACAAGTTAGAATTTGAAGCTACCAACAAAGTGGTAGAGTATGAAGCTCTTGTTTTAGGTTTAAGGGTTGCAAAGGACATGGGTATATAAGAGCTATCATTATTTGGAGATGCACAGATAATTTTTCATCAAATCAAAAATATTTATCAAGGTAAGCACCCTAGGCTTAAGACTTACAGGAATGAGGTGTGGGACCTAAGAAACAATTTCTTCTTAGATTTCAACATTTCATTTATTCCAAGAAGGGAGAATACCATGGTTGATTCTTTGGTTGTTTCAACAAGCCATTTCAGAATCCCACTGCCACCTAAACTCAAGTATGATATAGAGGTGAAATATAGACCCTCTATATATGACAATGTCAAGCATTGTAAGGTATTTGAGGATGCTATTGAGATCATAAAGTTTCTTGATTATGTCGATGAGTTCTCTACATTACATATTGATCAGGATCATGATTATGAAAGTAACCCTCATGCTGATGTATTTTTAAATAAAATTGCTAATCACCATATTGTTCAGCTGCCCAGCAACCACATTCTGAAGGGACTAGTTCCTTTAGAAATATTGTTTGATGGGAATGATGTGGCAGTAAATTTTAAAGTCTCAACTGATGATGTTGATGTATCTGAGTGTAATATTGGTACAGAGAAGGACCCGAAAATTTTCAAATTGTCAAGCAACCTGTCAAGAGAACAAAGAGTTGAATACACTGAGTTGTTAAAATAATTTTCTGATGTGTTTTCCTGGACATATGAAGACCTCAGAACATATGACACAAGTATCATCGAGCATAATATCCCACTGAAGGTGGAATCCAGACCATTTAGGAAGAAATTGAGGTAAAAAATCTTTTTGATGCCCAGATTATCATTCCTTTGAGATTTTCTAAGTGGGTATCCAACTTGGTCCTAGTGAGAAAGAATAATGGAGAAATCAGACTTTGTGTTGATTTCCGAAATCTGAACAGAAGCTCTAAGAAAGATAATTACGCCTTTCCCAACATGGAACACATATTACAGAGGGTGATGGGTGCATCCAATATGTCTATGATTGATGGCTTCTCTGGCTAAAATCAAGTCTCTATCTTACTTGAGACAGAGAGAATACAACCTTCACCACTTCTTGGGGTACATTCATGTACGCTAAAATGACCTTTGGATTGATGAATGCAGGAGCAGCCTTTCAGTGAGCCATGGACATAGATTTTATTGGAGAGAAGGACAAGTTTGTAGTCATTTATTTCGATGAAATAATAGTGTTCTCAAAATATGATAAAGAACATTATGATCATCTAAAAAGAGTCTTCTTGAAGTGTAGAATATTTGGCCTCTCTCTAAATCCAAAAAAATCATTATTTTTCATGAAAGAAGGGAAATTATTGGGGCACATTGTGTCAGCTGAGGGAGTAAGGATTGATTCAAGAAGGGTAGAGGCTATACAAACTTTGTCACTCCCTAGATCCAAGAAAGAAGTTCATTCTTTCTTGGGGAAAATTAATTTTCTGAGAAGGTTTGTTTCAAATTTTGCTGAGTTGGTGAAGTTTATCACAACCATGTTGAGGAAAGGAAATGAAATCAAATGGACTTCTGAATCTCGTAACTCTTTTGAACGAATAAAGAAGTTCTTGACTGAAGCACCTATGCTCATCAGTCCTAACTACTCCAAGGAGTTTCTAATTTTCTCTTTTGCTTCATTTGACACAGTAGCAGCTGTTTTATTGTAGAAAAATGTCGAAGGGTTAGAGCAGCCCATTTCCTTTTTTAGTAGGGCACTGAGAGATGTTGAAATAAAGTATGACATCATGGAAACCTAGGCTTATGCTTTGGTTAAAGCTCTCAAAGCTTTCAAATTTTATGTGCTACATTCAAAAGTCATTGCATATGTCCCTTTAGCCTCTGTGAAGGACATCCTCATTCAGCCTGACATAGATGGAAGAAGGAGCAAGTGGATTTCCAAAATCCTTGAATTTGATCTTGAAATAAAGTCTACCAAATTGGTTAAAGGTCAAGGTTTAGCTAGGTTGTTGGCTGAATCTAATTATAAAGACTTGGGGGTCAATTTCATCAACAGTTGTTCAGAGAATCAACAAGTTGAGTTCTCTGATGAAAATCCTAAAGTCACACCCCCATTGGCAGGATGCACTTGGTACAAAGACATTATATTTTTCCTACAGAAGTTACAACCTCCTAATGGCATGGGAAAGAGCAAGGTAAGATATTTGAAGATCGAATCAATTAAATATTGTCTGATTGATCAAGTTTTATATTGGAAAGACCCTTTATGAGTGCTTTTGAGATGTCTAGACCCACAAGAAGCCCAAAAGATTATGTATGATTTTCATGACAGTTTATGTGTGGGGCATCACTTCTGGAGAACCATAGCCTACAAGATTCTCAGGGATGGGTATTTTTGGCCTAGTCTCTTCATTGATGTCTGTGCAAATATTAGGTCTTGTGTCAAGTATCATAAATTCTCTAGAAATCAACAACTCAAGTATTTTCCATTAAAGTCTATGGTATCTTTAGGACCCTTTCAGTACTGGGGCCTAGATTTTATTGGGGAAATTCATCCTTCTTCAAGTGGTCAGCATAGGTGGATCTTGACTACCACAGACAACTTTACTAAGTGGATAGAGGCCATCCCCACAAGAAATTCTTCCCACAAGATAATAATTGGTTTTATTGAAGATATTATGGCAATATTTGGTTTTCCAAATAGAATTGTCATTGATAATGATGCAGCTTTCAAGGTTGAACCATTGATTAAGTTTTTTGAACAGTTTAGAATCACATTGATTCACTCTAATCCTTACTATCCCCAAGGGAACGGATTGGCAGAGTCCTCTAACAAGAGCCTTATTAAGATCATCAAAATATTGCTAGAGGAAAACAAGAAGGCATGGGATTCAAAGCTTAAATTTTCTTTATTGGCTGACCAACTGACAACAAAGAGATCTCTTGGTATCTCTCCTTTCCAGCTTGTATATGGAGTTGAAGCCATTTTTCCTTCTCAACTTTCCTTACCTGTGGACAAATTCTTCCAAGACTACCAAGGAGAGCCGAATGATGTGATTAGGAGAATACAATAGCTGGTAGAAGTGAAACAGACTAGAGAGAAACTACTGGAAAAAACACATGACCATCAACAAAAGATCAAGCAGGCCTTTGATAAGAAGGTGACCAAAGCGGATTTCCAGCTGGGAGATCTAGTACTCAAGTGGGATGCACCTAAACAAGATAAAGGAAAGCACAGTAAATTTGAGGCCTTGTGGATTGGCCCCTTCAAAATTTCTGAGGTTTTTTCAAATAAAACTTACAAGTTGCGGGATTTGGAGGATGCTGAAGTTTTTGGTAGCCCTGTAAATGGGAATTTTCTGAAGAAGTTTTTTACTTGAGACAAACGTGGCTTCCCATGTCATTGTAAATATCTTTTCTTCCTTTTACTTTTGGTTTTAATAAGGGACTCCATCACCCAATAGCTAAGGCATTGGAGCTACTGGTTCTTGGCAGATCGCAGGGAGCATGCCATCCCCTTCTTGAGCCAAATGTTATCACATGAACGTGTCAGAGTCCTATGGGTTTGTGGTTTCTACCTAAGTCTATAATTTTTCCCTGTCTCTATCCTTTTCGTAGGCCGAGTCTTGAAGTTTTTCCCCCTTTGGCCGATAAAATAATTTTTTGTTTGCCCTTGTTCGTTTGTGTGCCCTGGTCTCCCTGTTTTCTCAGCTTGCAACCAATCGTCCAAATCCTTGATCGTGCAGGTCACAACCATGAAAACAAAGAATAACTTTTTTAAATAGTCTATTTTGATATTGAAGAATAAGAAAAAGGCACTTTTAATCTTTCATAGGAGAAGATTCCAGGAACAGTCTAGATCAGCGACTCACAGAAATTCGAGAGTGCAAACTTGCGCGAAGTATAGCACCAGAACAAAAGGCCCAGAAGTGAATATGAGTCATTGATCTTAAAGGGGACAGGTGGTAGTTGATCTAAGCCTTCAAGAAAATGAGCTTTGATATATTTGAAAATAGAAGTGCTTAGAAATACCAAAGTCCCGAAGGCCCAAAATGGATCTGAGTTGTTGATCAGCCAGAGCCATGTGTCATCAGATCCACATCTCCGGGTAAAAGTGCATGGAAAAGTAAGCCAAATTTGAGTTTTTATTTTCCTGAAGTCCCAGAGACCCGAAGTGGATCTTGGCCATCCAAATCCAGAATGCCACATGTCATTAGATCCTCAGATCCAGAGGTTTTGCTTAGAGGGAAATGTGGTTTGAGAATTGAAATTCCCGAAGGCCGATTTGCGAAGCATATCTCAGTCATTGATTCGAAGAGGGAAGATCTGATCCATTGCTCTAAAGTGCCAGAGCTAGGTCCTTGATCATGAAGCCTCATCTTAGATCACAATATCAACGATCACGCTCCATTGTGGGGTCATAAGGTGTGCACATTTTAAAATTTCAAGGACGGACCGCAATCAGAACCATGGTTTTTGGAAAGGGACATGTGGAGGTTTATGGTGATTTGCGGGACCAAAAGCGATTTGATTTCAAACCACCCTTGGTCATGCCCGCAATTAAACAGTTGCATAGGGTCATGGCCCTAGGTCACATTTAATATGGAGCAATGGAGAGGAGTTGTTCTAAAGACTGAAAGCGTGTGTATTGGTCACATAAGAAGATTTGCTTGGCCTGGAGACGTCGGGATTGACTCGAAAAATTTGTATGGTACCACCTAGAAACATTCATGAGTGTTAGGCCCTGTCTTGATCCCAATGAAGGTAGTTATTGAAGATTGGGGGCAATATTTGAGACCTTGTATCACCCCATAAATGGAAAGCATTACAAAGCACAACCATGAAGGCACACTGACGATCTGAAGCTTCCTTATGGGAAATTTTTCCTGTAAAGCACATAAGTGTGCTTGGCTCGCGTCTAACATGAGTAAACCTGCACAATATAACAAAGCAGGCGCCGACTAAAGGATTTGAAGGAAGTGGTCCGATCACACTCCTGGTGGTTGCAACATTTATGGGTATTTATAGACAATTTTGATATTTTGTTAAGGTCGAATGGTTGAGCTAGGCTCCCGGCTATTGTAATATTTTTATGAAGAACACTAGTTCTCTGGTTATGTATTTGTTTTTGAAACATCTTGGTTAATCTAAGTCATCTTTCTTGCTCCATATTGTTTTCCTCTGATACTGAGAGAGTTCATGATTGAGTGATTCCCATGGATTGTTGTGACTGTATTATGATGAATGTTTGATTATAGTGTTGTTATAATTTATTTTAGTTTCTTTGAGATTTGAATTCAAGAAGATCTTGCGTTTAAGTTTTTCCTCCTTAGGTTGTTGGAATACTTGATGTCCATAGTAGACCTCTACACTCTCCTCACCAAATTCTTCCCTCTATTCACCCTTACTCCAACTTATTGACTGAAGTTGATTCCAGACCTCAATTGCTTATGCATGCTAGTCCAGATTTCTGAGTTAGAATGTTATTATCATTGAGTCCTCTCCATTTGATCACCTAAAACTCATTTACATTTACTATATAAATTGATGGGTACTGGGCTTACCTTCTATGCAATATGAGGGTGACTTCTAGTGCTAACAATATGCATACCTGGCATTTGGCCCTCTTACTTGCATTTGTTTCCAAGCCATCACTGATTTTCTCTCCTAAATAACCCATTTTTTGAAGATGTACACGCTCTACACCAATACTAACCGCATACATACACCTGCTATACCACTAAATCATGCATACATATATGCATGCTGCACCACTACAACCCGCGTATACTTGCAAAAGTTGCAAGGAATTATTTGAGTTTACGAAATATTGGGTAGTTTCCCAACTAATCCACCACCTATAGCCCGTCACCCAACCAAATAACCATCATTTTGTCATATAAAAGGAGGTTTTGGGGTTTCATTCCACATCTAGACATAATAACATTGAAACTCTGCCCATTTCACATTCCCTCCTTGCCCCAAGTAATTGCATCCCTTTTGTGAGAATTGTTTCATAATTCCCCAATTTGCCTTCCTTCCTCCATCAAAAACCCATTTTACTTCCCAATAAGAAGGTTGAGAGGAGAATCTATACAGAGGTGCACTTGGAGCTTGGTGAAGAGGAGCCTGAACTAGGTTCATGGAGTAGTAGTCAGCTTTGGTTGTAAGTGATCATTGTATTATCAATAAAAGAAATACTTTTCTTGTCCCAAATCATGGCGTGTTGAATGTTTCTAATGGTTTATGTTTTAATATTCTAGCATCTAACCCTAATTTGTATATGAACTACATGTTTGTAGATTTTTTTTTATCTGTCTTTGAATGCAGGACAACCTTAGGAGGAGGCATGCAGTCAGCGAAGCTGCACGAGAGGATCATCACCGGACGTGTAGTAGAGGTACAATTACCCAATCCTTCTAATTTTTATTTTCTTGTATGAGTTTGGGGTATTTTTGGGGTAGTTAGAGAAGTAGGAGACTTTTAAAAGGTTATTGATCTTCCTACATTGTAAACCTTGGTGTATCCATAGGGGGTTTTTCCCGCTAGCAGTAATCGAAAGTCTAAATGAAATATAAAGAGGAAGAATAGGAAGAAGAAATAACCAACATCTGTGAGTCATGTTGGAGATGGGTCCTCAACCTCCCCAAGTCATGTTGAATACCACCACCCAGCCTCTCCAAGTCATGCTGGGGAAAAAATTCTAGTTTCTTCTAGTCATACTGGTGACAGGTATGTAGCCTCTACAAGTCATGTTATCGACCCATCATCAACCTCTACAAGTCATGTTGAATACCAACACCCAACCTCTGCAAGTCATGCTAGGAGAAAGCTCCCACCCAATGAAAGTCATGCTAGGGGAAAAATTCCAGTCACTGCTAGTGATACTAGAAATAGGTATGTATCCTCTCTTATTCATGTTATCGACCCATCACCAACCTCTACAGGTCATGTTGGAGATGTGCAACCAAACACTCCTAGTCATGTTGGGGGAATTGATTCTATTGAGAAACATAGATGGATAGGACATAACCCTAAGTTCCCTTGTAATCTTTGCAAGGGATATCACCTTACTTATTTATGCCCTAGCCTTCCAGAGGTACAAAGATTGTGGTCCCTATCTGCAAGCTCTTCTAATTCTGAGTCTTCTAAGGTTTCCTCACAACCTATTCAACCAGTGGTTGAGAAAGTGGTATCTCTGATGCAATCTTCGGCCGATCCCACTCCCTTTTTGGGGGGTGATGCACCTTTATACCATGTTGTATCACAACCTATTCAGCTATTGGTTGAGAAAGTGGTCATGCCGATGTAATCTTTGACTGATTCCACTCTTCTCTTAGAGAGTGTCGAGTCTACAAAAGTGGTCATGCCGATGAAATAGTTGGCTGATCCCACTCTTCTGTTTAGGAGTGATGTGTCTATCGACTATGTTTTTAGCATTTTCAGCTCAGTACTTTCAGAACAATGGGGGGATCCCACTCACTTCGAGCACACCCCCTCCCCAAGTCCTAGGATGGTTTCCTTTGATTGGAATCACCTTGTTGAGCCTATCCCTCCTTCTTATGCACCTTTTCAAATAAGGGTTGAAGTTAATTCAAATTTTTTTTACCGATGTATCGTAGATGAAGGAGACTCCGAAAGTATTTTATCCTCCTCAGCTTGGAAATATTTGGGTTCTCTCGAGCTTGAGACTGCTTCGCATGAGTTGTTGGTTTTTCACTGATGTCCCAGTGAATATTTGGGGACTCTTCCTCATTATCCTATCTCATTAGGTGGGAAGACTGTCCTTGTCGATGTTATAGTGGTGCAAGGCCCGTTACATTTCAATATGCTTCTCGGGCGTGATTATGTATATGCTATGAATGTTGTGGTGGCTATTCTCTTCCGAGTGATGAATTTACCTCACAATGGAAGAATTATCACTATCGACCAACTGGCATCTGATAATCACCATCCTAATTCAGTGTTAGTTCAGGCTACCCCTTTATATGTTCCTAGTATTCGTCTAGACTATACCCTGCCACAGGTAAATTTTGTGGCATCTTATCCTCGTTGTTCAATTTCTTTTGAGAAGGAACTTGTTCACTCATGTTTTCCTTCTCGAGACTTACTCTCAACAATTCATCCGTTAGTTTATCCAATGGGGGCATGGGAGCCCTTGCTTCCCCCTCTTGGTCCAAGTGATATTGAGTCTCCTTTTGAGTCTGATCTCATTGTTTGTATATATTCAAACCCTCATGCTTGTGATTCTTCGCTGATAGACTCTACCAACCTTGACCATAACCTCCATCATCATATGGAATATGGTTAGTTTGCTTCACCCTTTGGGACTATCGGCCCTCCTCGTTCATGTGATTTCTTAGATTTTGAATTTCCTTCAGATGAGGCTATCCTTGAATCCATGACTACTGTTTCTATATCGTGGGAAGACTTACACCATGGTTTGTGTTTTCTTCCCTTTTGGGATACTTTTCAAGTTTAATATCATAGATACTCTTGGTCAGAGCCTAGTAGCGGGCTCTACCTTAACTACTACCATGCATGAGTCGTATGATTGTACGACACCTTGTACAGATTGTATAGTCCATGTTTACTATTATCAAGTTTTGTATTCAGTAGCACCTCTTATTTTATGAAGTTGTTATCTATATTGGATTTATTAATTTCTGGATGAGTGTTATTGGCCTTATATGCAGGATATTGGAGACATTTTTTTCCTTGACATTTTTTCATCATATCGATCTATTCTGACGGGTATTGACCTCGAAACTGGCATATAGGTTAGGTTTCTCCCTACTTGAATTTTTGCATTATCCGTTTCCTACTTCATTTGGCCTTAGGATCGACCCTAGTGAATTGTGACACTAACCTTCCTTGTTGATAAGTGTGTCGTACATTATGTGGTAGAGCCTTCCTTCTTTGGGAATCCTAGTTAGAGCCTTGTTTTCCATTTGGTTCCCATGCTGAAGTACTTCATAGGCTCTGGAGTCTTGTTTAGTCCCTCCATGAATTTCTAGTGAAGCCTCGTTATTCTCTCTATTCATCATTCTTGGTCTTACCCTCGAGACTCCCTAATGAGCATGCTTTGTTTTCTTTCAATCTCGCTTTAAAATTTGAAAGAAACATCCAACGAGACTATATTTATTCTTTTCGATCTCATCTAGATTACTTGAGAAAATAGCCTCATGGAGTCTTCTTTAAGCCTTTTTTAGACTCTTTAAAATTGAAAATATTGTCGAGTGATCTTGTTTCCCTTCATGCTCGCCAAACTCAAATTTTAAGGCACATCTATCCGACGATAGTTTACCCATTTTTCGGTCCGGAACTTCGGTTTGCTAGAAGAGTATTTTCAGGTGTAATTTTAACCCTTTTTTCAGGCCTAAGGGACTAAATTTTTTAAAAAGGAACATTCACCTTGGTTTTGGTTTATCACCTTTTTCGGGCCTTGGAGATTATTTACAAAAAATGAACCCCCTCGGAGTCCATAGTTAAGCTCTTTTCTGACTCCCTAAAATTGAAAATGTTGCCAAGTGACCTTGTTCCTTCACACTCATTAAATTGGTTTTGAAGAACATCTACTTGGCATGAGTTTAACCCTTTTTCCAGCCAGTAGATTATAGAAGAAAAAGGTACGTATCAGGAGATTCGTCTTGCGCCAGAGAGTTCTCCTCAGTTAATTTTATACTTTTTCGGGCTAAGGAGACTAAAATCAAAAAAAGGTTGTGAGTCCATAGTTAAGATCTTTTCAGACTCCTTAAAATTGAAAAGATAGTCGAGTTATATTGTCTTTGTCACACTCGTTAAAATGATTTTGAAAAGACATCTTTTCAGTACAAGTTTAACCCTTTTTCGAGTCGATTGGACTAACTACGAAAAAGGAACTCCCTGGAGTCTTCTTTAACATTTTTTTAGACTCTCTAAATGTGAAAAAACCATCGATATTACCTTCTTTGGGCTCTTAAAAATTTACATAGAAGGGGTCTTGTTGATTCATGCTTAATCGCATTGTGGGTATCATATTTACGTCTTTGGCCTAATGTCAGCTCCATGTTTCCCTCAATTGAACCTTTGAATCATTCCTTACACGCAATCCTTGCAACACTTTTTTTCCTTTGCGATATGACATATTGACCCATGGAGGAATTTTCCCCATCCTTATCTTGCACATGTCTCCTTGCCTTGAGCATTAGTATGTTCCATGCACTTGGAACCATTTTTCTTTCTCGTGACACTCGTTCCTCATTTGTAACATAGAATTATTTTGTTATTTTTCAAGCTCGTTTAAAAATTGAAAAAGAAAAAAAAAATCAAATATTCCAAAAAGAAGGGACGGGAAATATACATTCTTTTTTTCAGCAGCAAAGATAGTCTCCCTTGTACAAAGCACATCCTTTCATTTGTTCGTCAAGAATTGGTATATAGTATGACCTTAGGAATTTATTATCGCTACACAGAGTTGTGCCCTCCTCCATTTGGTTACTCTTCCAAACATATGGAGAGTTTGTGATGCCTCCTGCATCACAGACTTATGTCAATGTTACGCTGCCTGATTCTGATAATCTTTTGTGTTTTTTTCCAAGGTAATTTTTACCCAACTTGATTTGGCCTTTCTATAATTTGTCTCTTGACTTTCATGAGTCGACCATCCCAAGAGTCTAGTCAAGTTTATATTAAAAATTGATGAAGTTCTTTGCTTGATCATCAAGATCCTTTAGTATTTTCCCGATGGATTGTTGAAGACCTAAGAGTAGTGAGTCTTACACTCCCATTGTATTCCTACCTGATTTTTGAATATCTTGAATTTGTTTCTCGATCTATGATGTTTTCATGTCCAGCCGAAGGCGTCACTAGCTTCTTGAAGATGCATATTGTACTTGTATATATTAGACTGATTTTGAGATGTAGATCCGCTATGTATTGCTCATGGATACAATTTATATAGTTATATGACATGGATCTGCTGTGTATTTGATTGGAATCCATGATTGAGTTCATCTCGAGCATGGGTATGCCCGCCTCGGAGAGACAATTTTGTTTTTCAGATGGCACCTCCCGAACTCTGGTCCTGGGCTCACTCGGTTTCGTGCATTCTCGAAATTAAAGATATTGTAATGTATTTTTTCCATCAGTTTCTATTCTGACCTGATACATTAGGGGGAATTTGTTATATCCCTAAAATTCCCTACTCATTCATACATGGCATTGGCCTTGCTACTTGCATAATTTTCCAAATCACTGTTGAGGAACTCTATTTAAATAACCATTTTTAGAGCATGTATGCGCCCTGCTGCATTACTACCCACATACATATGCTTTCTAAATGATATAAAACCCACATACATATGCTAGTTTCACACTAAACAACCCATGTATACCTCCAAAATTTGCAGGAAAATCAGTGGAATTAATGGGCTATTGGAGGCTTCCCAACCAATTCACTTATTATAGCCCATCCCTCAACTAAATAACTATATTTTTTTCATATAAAAGGAGGTCTTGGGGTATCATTCCATAATCAAGAATTAGAACGGTGAAACTCTGCCCAAATTACCTTTCCTTCCTTGCCCAAGTATTTTCATCCTTTTGTGAGTTATTGCCTCAACATTCCCTCTCTAGCCCCTTTTCTCCCATACAATCCATTACCTTCCCTTGAGATGATCAGTAGATTGTGAGAGAAGGAATTTGGAAGGTGCACTTGGAGCATTGTTAAGAGGAGCCCGGTCTAGGTTCATGGAGCATCGGCATGCAAAGGTTGTAATTTCCAATCTTTGAGTATTGAATAAACGAATCTATTTTCCATGTCACAAATGATGGTTTTTATGTCTTTTCTTTGATTTATACATAACAATTTGTATATAACCCTAATTGATTAATATAAATATAATGTTTTTAGCCTTGTTTGCTTAGTTTTGGATGTAGGTCATCTTTGGGAGGAGACTTGCAGCCTTGGGAGCTACAAAGCTTGAGGAGGTCAGCACCAAACGTTGGATTAAAGGTACGATTTTTGACTTACTCTTTCATTTCTTTCAGTTCATCTATTTTGGAATGTTTGGGGTAGTGTAGAAATTAGATTGACTTTTATGGATTCATTTCTCTATCTATACTTGGAACCCTGGTATAGTTATAGGTGGGTTTTCCCGCTAGCAGAGGGAGAGATGGGGAGGGAAGGAGAGAACCAACAAGAGAAGAATATATGTCGAGAGTGAGATGGAGAGAGAGGGGGGTAAATATAAATAGGGTGGGAGAGAGAGGAGGGAAGATAAATAGAGGTAGAGAGAGAGAGAGAGAGAGTTTGAGAGGGAGAGAGAAGAAGACAGAGAGGGGGTGTAGAGAGAGAGAGTGTGTGAGAGGGAGAGAGAGGGAGACAGAGAGGGTGGGTAGAGAGAGAGAGTGAGAGGAAGGGGGGAGAGAGAGGGAAGGGAGTAGAGAGAGGTAAAGAGAGAAAGGGGGGGAGAGAGAGGGAGGGAGGGGGTAGAGAGAGAGGGAGGTAGAATCAGGGGAAAATAGAAAGAGGTGAAGGAGATAGAGGGAGAGAGAAACATGGGTAGAGAGAGAGTGAGACTAAAAATGAGGAGAGAGAGAGAGAGAGAGATACAAATTTATGAGGGAATGAATTGAAAAACATAAATATGAAAAAAATACAAAGATATAGTAATAATCAATTTATATTAAAGAATGAAATATGCAGAGACTATAAAATAAAATGTAGAGTGAAATGAACTTGTTATAATGGTGGTATCTTATCTCTAAGAAGAGATGTGACAACTACACACATTCATAAGAAGATGATTACAGTGAGGCTCCAAAGGCCTTTTTAACATAAAGCATAAATGAGAAAACCCTAAGCATGTGAAACCCTAACCTGAGGAGATGAAATTCCAAAAGGTTTGTGGGACTTGAGGGTGGTAGTTATTACACATCAAAATGTCACACTTGATTTTTTCACCCTAAGTGTCGCAAAGTATCGCAAAGTGGTGTATGCACCTCGGTAAGTATCACATTCACTGTCGCAAGTGTCATATGCACCTTACCAAGTGTCGCATTCACTTTGTGAGATGCGTCCACCCCTTGAAACCATGAAAAATAGTTTTTCATGACCCCTAAGGCATATGGGAGGAGGAAAACCATCATTTCTAGGTCAAAACACACTTTTTCCTGGGAACCTTTGACCCTTTTTTGAGCATTTATGAAGGGTGGTGCCCCCCTGTCCATACTAGGGTTGCACACATGGTGCCCCCTCTACCACTATATGGGAGCACCATTTCTAGGCTGGATCCCTATCTCTCACTAGAGGGGGAGTGTCATTCTTATTGAGAGAAAGGGGGGATCTCCCCCACCTTAATCTATGGGCCGACTCTTTGATATGGGGTTAGTTGTGTTCGACCCTAATGCTCAGGATTCACTTTAGGATATAATTCAAGCCTCAAGGATCCATATCCTCAACCATATCCCTCATTTTATCATGGTGGTTTTTTCTCTCAAGCCTATATATTGAGGTCTTTCCAAGGTGAAAAAAGAGGAAGGATTGGAGCATATCAAACCCCTGATCTCAAGGAATATTCCAAGTATCAAACCTATGATCTCGGTATATTTGTGAAAGGTTTGGATGAGAAGAGATTGGATAGGTTGCATCATCATCCATGGTTTGAAAGTATTCTGTTTGGGTTCTCATTTGAATATACTTGGCCTATTTCCTTCAAGCATGTGTATTCTTGCATGTGTTTGTCTATTGTTCCTTCAATGTTCGTAGATGAATTTGTTCAATCTAATCAACTTGAGTAGGAGGTAGTTTTTTATATTTTATTCCTATTGTAGGTATCAAGTTGCATGAGGGAGTTTGGAGATCAAGCGCAGATCAGAAGTAGTGAGGAAAAACATTGAAACAAGGTGCATCACACCCTTTCTCCGTCTCTCTTTCTGATTGCTTAAACTTAATTCAAAAGGATGTTAGTGTCCATTTGTAGTGTTTATGTCAATGGGGTATTGTAATTATCTCTTTTCAAAAATTAAACCAAACCTTTTCTCCCATCCGAAACTTGTGGGGAACCATGTGTTGATCATGGCAATGCTTATATTTAGCATTGGCTTTCGGCAAAATATCATGGACCTGTTGGTGGATGTGCTGAATCCATTCAATTAATTTTTATTTTTTTTCAACATTAGATTGAGCATGGGAATACACTTATTGTGTGGATATAAGGGGCAATGCTACATTAATGGGGCCCAATGGTTAAAATCCTAGGCCCACCTAAAAAGGGTTGTGGTTAATTGAGATATGAAGGGCTATGTTGTAGTTGTGTTGAACATAAGGAAGGCTCTCATACCATGTGTGTGGATTCTTGGAGTTGTACATGCAATATATATACATGATCATCCTATTGACAACCTATGTTTATCCATCAGCTTGAGGATGAAAGGTGTTGTCATATTTATAGACAAAAGGCAGAGTATGCTTGTTTTTCATTAATGGCAAGATGAGCATGAAGAGAGTATACTTGTTTGTCAATGATAGCAATATTAGCAGCACATCGATGATGGCATGGAAAAAACATAAGTGTAAGCTCAGAAGGAGGAGAAGCAGTGATCGTTGTATCACCCATCCCGAATTCCCGATGGATGTCAGATCTGAATTCAGATAGGAGGAGCACGTAGAAGAGGAGAACAAATCTCAGACGATGGATCTGAGCACCGAAGACCAACATCCATTGGTTCCTATACAACTTTGAAGAGGATAAGGCTGAGTAATGGCCTATAACTTCGCGATATGCAACGTAGAGAAACAATCACGGTCATTGGAGCTAGAGGACACATGGCGAGTGATTGGAATTTCATTGACTTGCACATTGGAGGAGTCAAAGGAGCATGGTGTGGGAACTTGCGATATGTGAGGTCATGAAACAATCCTAGCCATTGGAGCCAGAGGACACGTGGCGAGTGATTGGAATTTTGCTGACATGCACATTGGAGGAGTTAAAGGAGTGTGACATAGGAACTCACGATGAGATTTGAGCCGTCAGATTGAAGAAAATTTTTGGACCGTTGATTTGACAAGCAAAGTGCTTGAATGTTTGGTCCGTGGTAATAGCCAAGGTCACATTGTCGAAAATTGGAAGAAGGAGCTAGTCCAACTAAGCTCCATGTCGGAGATCGTGACTTGGGAGAGTTGAGATGCCTCATCACAGGATTCCCAAGGTTGCAAGTTGTGAAGCGCTTTATGGATAAGCGCTTGGTCACCACTAGTGGTCACGAGAAGGGAAGGACCTAGAATTTAATCTCCATTTTGGAGATCACGTGTGGTGATTCATACTCAATTATATGAAACAAAAAATCGCAAAATCACTTTATGTTTAGCATTCGGTCACAACCAGTGGTCATATGGGATAAACGTGAGACCCTGCGGTATAATCCAACGATGTTGGTTAATTGGGAATTTGATCGAAGGGATATTGTTGCACTTCATGGTTAATTTTTCAGTTACGATTCAGTTAGTATATTTGAATCATAGTTCTAGAACGCTTGGCGATTCAGTTGTTGTGGTATTTTTTCTGGGAGATTCAAGGTGTAACTGATCAGGGGTATAGCATAAAAGGGAAATGCTATGACCATGTGAGGTTGGTTTTTCTAACTGAAAAAATGAGTTGAAATGTAAGAAAGGTAAAATTACAGTATGCATAGTGTGAGATAAAACTCAGATATGAGAAACAGATGTTGAATAGATAGAAGCAAGAGCAGAATTGCAGAACATATATGTTAGCGATATTTCTTGTA
>SNQJ01S0049148.1:52461-64660 GCA_010110895.2 Picea sitchensis | reverse complement strand
GAAGATCTTCTGAAAGGAGGTGCTCTTATGAATCCTTCTTCTTCTTGAGGCCTGTCTATCTGTTGTTGATTCTGAAATCTGAATCTTCTCGGTGGAGGGGTGTCCCTGTAATCTTCCTTGTATATATTTTTATCCCCTTTGATTTTTTTTGCATAGCTTTTTGGATTTGTTTCTTTCTCTGTTGTTTTGGAGCTTGATCCCTTTTCTGTCTGATTGTATCCAAGTCCGGACTTGTCAAGATGAGATTTTTGACTGCTGATAATGTCATCCAGAACTTTTGAGCTATTCTGCATATCTTTCTTTTGAATATCCTTTCTTAGTGTGACAATCTATGCTTCTAAGTTTCCAATGATCCTATCCTTTCCTTCTAGCTGTTCTTTGAGTGTTTTTTCAATTCTTTTATCTTCTTCTATTTGAACCTTCAATTTTGTGATCATTTGTTCTAGTTCTTGAGTGTCTTTTTTCTTATCTAGTTCTGCTTGTAGTTTCTTGTTTTTCTTATTTTCTCTTCTGATAACTTCTATGGAACTCATTAATTCTTCTCGGGGCTATCCAGGATTTGAGCGCGTGGAAGCATAACGCTTAGCCACATACGCCATAACACAGGACCAGGAGCAGAAATCCAGGGGGCCAGTGCACCAGCAGCCTAGCCCTTGGACACTTGGATGTGCGCAGGTGACCAGGAGCCCTAAGAAAGGGGGGTTGCACCTTAATAATTACCAAAAGTGGTTTTTTCAACATTGTATTATGATTTTTTAGTGATTTTCTCAGCAGTTTTGAGAGATTTTGGCCAATATTGAGGGATATTGGGCCCTTTTTTAGGCCAAATCTTGGGGAGAAGTTGGGAGGTGGTTACCAACTTCAGGCCTATATAAACCATAGTTTCTTGAAGCCATATGGAGGTTCAGAATAGGTTTATGTTGAAGGATTGTTGAGTCAAAGCCATTTTTTATGTAGGAAAGTTGTTTAGGAGAGCACCTTTGTGGGCCATTTATGGGAGCTCCGCTCATCCGATTTCAGTGCCGTCAGTTTTGTTGGGTTCTTGAGATCCGGTAGAACAAGACCAGATCAGTGTGTAACCTTTTTGGAATTGTTATGATTTACTTTTAAATATTTTAATAGAAATAAGAAAGGCTCACCCATTGAGACAAAGGCCCAGAGACGTAGGCGAGATTGCCGAAATCCGTTATCACTTATATTGTTATGGTTTTTTGTTCTCCATGATTATGTTTAGAACTATATATTGCTTAATTTTTGCTATGTTTCCTCTTGAATTCTTCCTTCTTTCATTAGTTTCATAAATGGTTAATTAACACATGCATTTATAACTCAACCAACATCATTTAAAAGATCTATTCAGATGAGTTGGATACCATGAACCACACCTTGGGAAAAGAAGGAAGATGAATGATTCCTTTGGAGGTAAAATGGGACAACATAGAGGACCTTTCCTAGCCCCTACTAGCCCAACATTTGGATTCTTGAGGCCAAAACATCACATTTTTTAGGCTTGACGTCACCCTAGGGCTAGGGTTTTGGTGGTGGAGTTATTGATGATGGAAACTTGACACATTTTGACAAGAGGAGGCATGGCTTGAAGGAGGAAAACCTAGCGCATGAGAGAGAGGCCCTAGAAGGCCCAACGTCTTCCATCCTCAACTCCAACGACTTGCAAAAAATGTCAAAATGTCACCCTTTAGAGGGTTGACATCGCCTTAGGGTTTCTTATGTACAATTTTTAAAGTTAAATTTGAATTTAATGATGTAAAGGGGTTGTTTACCCCTTACTTTGTGGTTACCCTAAAATTAAGTGGACAAACATTTTTAGGAGGATTTGTATAAATACGAATTATTTCATTTCATTTTTTATATAATTCTCCCATCTTGGAGAGGATCCTTGGGTGAAGTCCCGTTTGGGAACTTTTCTCTATCTCTCTTTGCTACTTGCTCATGTGATGTTTTTTCTTGTCTATTGGATGAATAAGAAAGGCATTATCTTTCTTGGAGACAATTTCTTGCTTTTGTGGTGTATTTTATTAGTTAAAAGGAGTTTATCTTGTTAATGCTTGGACTAGGTAAGGAATCTCTCTTGTTATTGCTTCTTTTCTTGGTTACAAGGTTAATTTTCCAATATTTTGGGGAGTATAAGGGAATACAACCCCACTAGTCCCATCATAATTGTCTTGGAATAATTTGTCGCACAAAGGAATACTAGGAGGAGTAAAAGGGTTTACACCCCCTAGGGTTTTCCTTAGCTAGTTTTGCTTGCACTGGGGAGTAAAAGGGCTTACACCCCCAAGGAAGTAGAACAACTAGCTCTTTCATTTTTAAAGACTACATAACCCAATAGTAAAGGCACTAATCTCTTGCATTGGAGAAATAAAATCATTGCATTGGGATACGTAGAATTATGAGATATTGAAATTGTTTAAGTTAGAATCTTTTATGCATGCTAAAAGATTGTCAAGGTCACTAGGGAATCTTGTTTCTCCAAGGATTTATTGTTGCTGTAATAAATTTAAGCTACAGACATTAAGGCTGCATAAAATCACTTCATACTTTCTAAATTTGCTCATGTTCTAACCGTCAAATTTTGCTAAAAAGCTGCCAAGTTAATCTACTAGTTATTGTGCTTATTTTGGGTGGTTCACTTGCAAGTTTTGGTGGTTGGAATTTTCTGTAACATACATAAGGCTGTAGAAATATATCTTCAATACTTACATCGAACAACCTTTAAATGATGTTAAAGTCTTGTGCTATCATACTTGAGTTTCACTAGTAATTGCTAGTTAGTCTTTTGCATAATTACTTGGAATTTTAGTGACTTGTTTAATAGCTATTCCATTTATTTCATTGCTGATTTATATCATTACATACTGCTACTAATTAGGACAAAAATCTTCACTTGCTTGTCCATTGGATTGTTGTGCTTGTAACTCGTCTTTTCCTATGTCTCGTGCATGTATAATTATCTTATGCAGGTACTCAAGATCTTGGAAACCATTGATCACTTTCGAGACTCATTTCCAAGCCATCTTCCACTTAGTAACTTCACCTATAGGGGAATTACTTCCATTTTCTCACTTTCCATCTCATTTCCCCCTAGGGTCACCCAAGATCGCCCCTTGTGTTGGATTTTTCCTTCACTAAAGCCAAAGGAGGGTTTATCTGAGGTGACAATGGGTAAACTCTCCCATCATTCACCATATTGTGGATTGGTTTGGGCTTTTACCAACCTAAAATTTGTGCGATAAAAAGACTAACTCTACGTTACACTCTACAAAATTTTGTAGTGTATTTATCTATATATTTGTTTTTTTTTTGCTTTAATATTTGTTATTTTCTATGCAGAGACAAAAATTAATCTAAATACATATATACATGTTACCTTATAATTTTGCAACCATGTTATCCCATGTCTTGATATTTTCCTTCGGTCTACTTCCTCTATCTAACCGTAGATTCTCCCACCATGTAGATGCATGCCTCTCAATCTCATGCATGCATACTGCACTCACTTGCAGTATTCAATATGAATGTTTTCGAGTTGCATGTACTTGATTCAATACATTAACTCATTTTCATTTGAACTCCTAAAATACACATGAGTATTTAACTACCACTTTCCTTCCAACTCATCATGGTTTCAGTAATCCTCTTCACTTGTCTTCTCTCTAGGAAACTCATGTTCCCATTAATCTTCACTTTCAACATTCACATGTCCGATCGTTACTTTCCTTTGGGTTGTATCTTGTGTTTCCAACCATATCAACACCTTTCTTAGCATATTTGTGAGATTGTTCTCATAATCATGAGGTTTTACTCTACCTATTCTAACTCACATGCTTCCTTTTTGTGCCATAATATTATCACTTTCCTATAATCTTCTTTACAAATCCAAACAACATAATACACCCAACCACCTAATTGCAGGTGTATATTCCTTAGACAATTCTATCCAACCCTTGTTCTGATGGAGCTACCTCTTCCTACAACCAACTCTATCAAGCAATATCCTTGTTGGAGTTGTCCTTGGTGCAAGTTCTTCTTTCTTTGATACCATATGATGTAGCTACATGCTACCTATCTTAGAGTGCACAACAAAACAACTGGAAACACACACAAACATGGTATCTATTATAGTGATCATATTTCAAAAGGAACTTCATAGACAAACCTTATTCCATTAATAAAAACTCATAATCTCAACAAGAGGCAAATAATAATGACAAGAACAATACATTTCAGTTAATACTTTACAATCCATAATTAGTATCATCACAATCTTGTGAACTTGTATCGGATTATAAATTCTTATAGAAAAACAATCCAAACAAATTCCCAATTTCAACAATGATACATAGACAAACTCAAACATAATTATTCAACTCTACTCTCAATCTATTCCTTCTCAAATCTTAAATTTTCTTTCCAGATATTCCAATTCTCTCATTCTATCAAGCTCTCAAAGCTCACAAGATAAAACCATGAGATCTGAAACTTAGTCCATTAACAAAGGTATTCTTAACAAGAGGTAAACAATGCCACCAACAAAAATACATTTTAGTTCATATCCCAAAAAAATATCAATACCATTGTGGGATTGAATCCATTGTATCAAACTATAAATTCTTAAAGAAAAATAAGACAAGAAAATGCCCAATGTCAACAACAATGCATAGCCAAACTAATACACAGTTATTCAAAAGTTCTCTCAATAAGTTCCTATCTCAATTATGTTTTCCAAAGCTGCCAATGCTCCCATGTCGTCGATATGTCAAAGGTCACGAGCTAAAAATCCAAACTCCCAAATATTGAGCTACTCCAAACTACCTTCAAATGAATTCAGATGCTCCTTTTATAGGCCTTGAGCCTCTTTGAGTTCATTTATCAACATTGACCATGTCCATTGGGTCCATATCATCACTAGTTGATAACAATTGATCATGTCAAATTGGTTTACACGATCACTAGTCATAGGTTGCCATGCGAAAACTATCTAACAACCTTGTGGATCTATTCCTCAATCTTTGTGTTGTGGTCCTAAATGCACTCTTTCAAATTCTAGAAACTACTCACATGGGGTGCACCAGTTAGGAAATACCCTGTCATTTTTACTCATATTGGGGGTTTTCAATTTTCAATGAATTTCTCAAAAGTTGAGTAATATATTTCTTGGTAATATGGGTGTGAGAGGGGTATTTTAATATTCCTACAGATCTATGTATTGGGAGGGGTGTATTTTAATTCCCCTATAGATATCGATAAATAAATTTAGGAAATCATAAAGGGGAAGGGCGCCTGATCCACTTTAAGCATGGTTTGAGCAAGTAAAATTAACTAGGATATCTAATGAAAATAAGGGTTTTATAATTGGAAATGTGTATTGGGTGGGGATTCAACCAATTATTTTTGGAACATAAAAGTTGAATTAAGGCTATTCTTTAATATCTCATCAAGAAAGGTGATATGCCATAGCTTTACTAAATGAACTGACTAGAACTATCATTGAAAAAACTAAATTCAAATATTTTCTGGTGATGAGAATTCCAACTACCAAAGAATGCTACTGCATCTCCCTAATCGTAAAAAGCCAAAACTAATTTAAAATTTGGAGAAAAAACTAGTTTGAATCATGAGTTGTACATGTTTTAGACCACATTATGGCATAAATTGTTGGAATGTGTAACTCCAACTTGTCTTATGGGTGATCATATTTGTGCTTATTATGATTATTTGTCATAATTAGGTAGAATTCATCTCTACGTAGAGTTTGTTTCCTAGTCTCTGGGAAGTTATTGGAACTAGTTGGATTTGAGAGATTCTCTCCAACCAAATGCTTCCTAGATTGGTGTGAGGTTAAGATATTTTCCCAACCAAGTATATTGTATGATCTAGGTAGTTTTTCTATCTTGAGACAAAGATTTGTGTATTTATATGTACTCTATTTAATTGTTTAATAGAGAGCTTAACACATTTTTGGTTTGTGTAATAATGTTATGATCCAAATACTCAAAATATCATAAAATAACAGAAGTACACACCATGTACATAATGTCAACGTGGAGCACAACTCCAATATACATAAGTTACTCAATAAATCCTTAAAGAATAGGGGAACCCCCTCCAATTAAACAAAGACCATTCATACTTTCTTTTATTCTTTTAATTCATCTTGAATTCTATACAATTCTTCCAATTTTGTATCCCTAATCCATTTATCTGAGAAGAGTTTTTCAAATTCTTCCCATGTGCAGTGCCATCTAGTATTTTTATCTACACTCATCCACCACTTCCAAGCTTCATCAAAAAAATAATCTCGTGCCTTCGTAGGAGTCATATTATATTCTTTTACCAACCTCAACCATTCCATAGGATTGATTTCATCTTTATCTTCATCTCCTATAAATTTAGGTATTTCCATTGATTCTTAATTAAGGTCTAATCCCAACCCTCAAATAAAAACCTCAATATATTAAGGATACAGATCTCAAATAGTTGTAATACTTGTTCCAATATTCTCTTATATTTGTTATTTTTCAATGGATTTTGAATCAGTTCAATCGGACATTCCAATCAAAAGTTATGATAGTTTTAAGTAAACATACCTTTGAAACCCTGATTTGGAGTCCGTCCTCCTTACCGACCTTACTTATGATGTATCTTTGAAATTTAAGCCCTTATTAGTCTAAAATTGCGACTTGTAGTAGTCTGAAATTTCTTCTCTGAAATGCCATGGGTCTGACCAAAAATTGATGTGCCAAATGGAAGTTATGGTAACTTCCCCACACCTTTTTTATTTTTTACCTTTCTAGGAGAGAGAACTTGTACAACGTGCCCCGTGCACAATAATTGACATAAAATTATGAAAATTGTACCTGAAATAATATGGTCTGTCCACTATTCAATGCAACTAGTATCACTTAATTTGGATTCTCTATGAAGAGGTTATGGTTGTTTTACCCGGAACACTTGTTTGAGACTAGTCAATAGGACTGGTCAACTACCCTATATTACACATGGTGTATCTACAAAATTAGGATGACCCAGAAGCTGAAATTGTTATCATGGCTAGCTTGATAATTTATTTGAATATCCTCTATATTTTAGGGTCTGAAATGTTACATAATTTTTTTTATAGCGAAAATTTTGCGATGACTAAATTTATGATGATTCCAGAACCCTATATTACACAAGATATATCTCCGAAATTATAATGCCTCGGCAGCTGAAATTTGAACCCCACATACCTTGATCCATATACTAAATATCCTACAAGGGGTTCCTTCTAAAACTCCGTAGAAAAAACATTATAGTGAAAATTACAAGGTGTCTCAGATGGAGCAGCAAAACCCCGAGACCTTGAGCTCTGATACCAAATGTTATGTTCCAAAATGCTCAAAATAACATAAAATAACAGAAGTACACACCATGTACATAATGTTAACGTGGAACACAACTCCAATATAGATAATTTACACAATAACTCCTTAAATAATAAGGGAACCCCCTCCAATTAACCAAATACCTTTCATACTTCACAATTCACCTCTCAATAATGAATACATGATCTCTTATAATAGCTATTCACACTTGAACATGAGGCCCCTTTATCACTAGGCCAACCCTATTACATAGGTATGTACACATTACATGTACATTTAGGCCCATATATTCTCCCCCTTGGGGTCATATCATATACATTTAGCCATATATATGCCCCTCTTGGGTCATAACAAATAATTTCTACTCTCCCTCTCCCATTTCCTTTCATAAATTTGGTTAGTAAAGACTCAATCAAAACCCTTCTTTGATTCTTTGATGCATTGGATACATCCCTTTGTTATTTTTCTTTTAGCTCAACCACTTTCTCCTGGGATCTTCCTCCATCTAAATCTTTTCATTATCTAGAGTCTTCAAAAGAAATGATAATAAAAATCAATAGAAAATTCAGACATTGTCCAATGATGAACTATGAAGTGATCGTTAAGTGTAGCTTTAGTCATGGGATAGGGAATGTTAAAGGGTGGCTTGCCTCCATGAGAACTCTAGGTAGGGTTCATAATTAGCTTCATGTAGATATAGAATTAGCTCACTATTTATCTAAATCAATTTGAGCATAATGATTAATCAATCATGAGTGTTTGAACAAATGCACGAGTGTTAGAATGTGAGCAATAAACTTGGTACTTCCTATTTTTGGTGACGTCTTAGAAATTAGAAATTGTTTGAAATTTTACTGATACATTGTTGAAATCACAATTTTATTAATTTCATTTGTTTTGGAGATGGCATCATATTTTTAGATTGTAGTTATTGAGATGATAGATTTTGAGAATTGAAATTTTTGTTGTTAGATTGAGGACAAAATTTTACCATAAAAATTAGGGTCAATTTGAGTGTTCCTTATCCATGATCGAAGAATTATGTTTAAAAAATCCAAAAAAACTTCATTTTTGTTAGAATCTCACATAACAAAAAAAACATAGTTTCAAGTAGTTTAAGGATTTTGGGAAATTCTAGATCTATACCCATAAAAAATAGAGGAACTATACCCCGCGTACTTTGATTTTAGAATTATAGGTGATATCCAAATTTCTAGTAAATTCACTAAGTGATCTTTCAAAGTTCCAAAGACCTTAAAAAAAACTTGGGAAATGAAGGAACTATATCCACCCCATGTACTTTGATCATAGAACTATAGGTGATATCCAAATTTCCAATAAATTCACTAAGTGATATTTCAAAGCTTCAAAGACCTTAAAAAACTTGGGAAATGAAGGGACTGTATCTCTGGTACTTTGACCATAGAATTATTGATACAAATGAGATATACAATTAATAGAATAAAACTTGTACTTTAATATTCAAGCATATGTTTAACATAAAAAAAACATAGAGCACCTTGCTTTTTATAAGCTTGTTGGATACAAAACAAAGTAATGGTTCACTTTGACTACATCTTCATCTTTTATTAATTATATTATTTTATTATTATTATCCACTAACTATGCTATACTATTTATTATCCTCTACTTCTTGGTGTCTCGATTTTTGTACCTTTTCTCATTTTAAGAGAGATGTTAGATTGATTGGAAAATTAGTATTCATCCAAGAAAAATGTAACAAGGAAAAGTCTCAATATCCATGGGTCCTATAGGCTTGCTATCTTCTTGGAACAAGGATGAGAAAATGTAAATAAAAACCATTATTAACCAACAAAAAGCATAGCTATACAAGGATTTGATACAAAATTCCAACCAAGAATGTTGGAAGGAATGTGTTGAATTTTCCCAAGACTTAAGTAAGGGAGTTGATGTACTACATTGTCAGTCCAATATATCCATAATGGGGTTGTTCTAGTGAACAAAGATTACTTCTTGTCCTCATTATTGAGTTCAATTTGCTCAACATGAAATGGGTGAGACTTCAAATGTAATTTTGGTCCCTTGTCAAATTTGTGTTCTTCAGTCATCATGAGCATCTCAACGTTGGAAGCTATTTTTCTGTTTTGTCATTTATCACGAGCACATTGAAATGAGTTTATATAATTATATACAATAAAGAACCACATGGCCTTCCCCCAAGAAGCTCATGTAACCACTTTCCCCAGTAAATCCAAGATGGGTAAATAAAATATAATAAAAAGACTTAGCCCCTTTAGCCCCCCTTTCTCATGGAATCACAACCCCTTATCTTTGTCCTTGTCTATCTTGTAGCCAACGATGTATTTTATTAATATATTCAAAGTATTACATTTCTAGGCACTCTGGACTTTCAACTTTGTAAGCACTCCGACCTTTCATGAATAAAAAAATACATTATTAATCCGAGGACTCTAAACTAGGGTATTACATTCCCCTCCCCCTTATTTTGTTATTGTCCTCAATGCATATACAAAACATAAATCAAAATTTCAAAAGTATTCAAAAAGTCATGGGTATTGTGCCCGCATGGCATCTTCATGCTCCCAAGTAGCATCTTCAGGATTGTAGCAGGTCCACCAAACCTTTACCAATCCTAGGACCCATCATTATGGATTCATAGACCTGGCTCGGGGGTGACCTGATATTGAGAGCTAGAAAAAAAGTGTCGATGGTTGGGTGGAACGCTCGATGTCTGAAACTAGTTGGTGAATGGTTAATTTAAAGATAAGTGCTCTATGTTTTTTCCGTGAATTTATATTTTGTTCTATATTTATTATTATCTATGATATGTATTTATATGGTGCATGCTTGTTTTATTGTTGTGCATAAAATGTTGGTTATTTATTTTATGGTTTAGCATGATATTGTCAATTGTATGCATTGGTATCATGTTTCTTGATTGATTAAAGATTGGTAACATAAATTCAATTTTTCCCAAGAAGGAAAAATTAGAGGTACCTGGGTAGTGGGTACGTTATAGGTTGGTATTATGAGTTATTCTATGATGATGTGGCCCACACTGTTATTATGGGTATGTTACATATTGATATCAGAGTGTCGGTTACAACGCTTGGGCTATATGGGTCGTTTTGTGCAGATGTAGAGCCGGAAGTAATGTCGAGAGGTCAAGCATGGAAACAATTGGTCGTTAGTAGAATTGAAATTGGTTTAGGGAAGCTTAATTATAGAATTCCATGGTGGCCTGGATGCAAATTTCGAAATAAAGCATTCTTGAAAATTTCAAAAAATTATGAATTTGGGAAATTTGGGGATTTTTCATACATGAAGTCGGAGGTGACGTGGAGAGCACGTGTAATGTCGGAGTTTTGAATCCCCAGATTAATAATGTATTTTGTTTATTCATGAAAGGTAAGAGTGCCTATAAAGTTGAAAGGCCAGAGTGCCTATAAATGTAATACTTTGAATATATTAAAAAAATACATCGTTTGCTGCGAGACGAACAAAGACAAAGATAAGGGCTATGATTCCACGAGAGGGGGGGATAAAGGGGCTAAGTATTTTTACTATATTTTATTTACCCATATTGGATTTCGTTGGAAAGAGTGGTTACATGAGCTACTTGGGGGAAGGCCATGTGGTTCTTTATTGCATGTAATTATATAAACCCCTCTTTTGGGATATTTGGGGGTTCACCATTTATTGTTCGTTGTCCGTTATTCCTCATTCCTTTGTTATTCATTCCTCATTCATTCTTCCTCTTGGTCTGGGCATGGGAAATGGATTATGGGAAGATAAGAGTCACTGCTTGTTGGTTTTAAATAACTGTTAATTATTCTGGAAAAGAATGGATTCATATGTGCATGAGAATGATGGCAGTTGTGAAAGAATTGTCCACAACTGAGAATACTTAGAGTTTCCAACATTGAGATTTCTTGACTAGTAGTACTAGAGCCCTGGAAAAGAAGTGGAACAACTTGAGGGACTAGAATGCAAAGAGGGATTCATTTCTTGGGGTTGTGTGGGATGAAGAGGAAGAGAACTCATAAATTGGGATTGTTGTGTGGTTGGGAAAACTGTGAGAGCTTGATAGTTGGTTGTGTGTGTAAGAGTCGGCCTAAGATCCGTCAATGTGGATTCATAGCCTTGGCTCGGGGGTGACCTATTGTTGAGATCTAGAACAACAATGTATATGGTTGGGTGGAACGTCTAACGTCTACAACCAGTTGGTGAATGGTTAATTTAAAGATAAGTGACTCTATGTGTTTTCTGTGAATTTATATTTTGTTGTATATTTATTATTGACTATCATATGTATTTATATGGTGCATGCTTGTTGTTATCGATGTGTATTGCATGTTGGTCATTTCTTTTATGGTTTAGCATGTTCTTGTCAATTGCATGCATTTCTATCATGTTTATTGATTGATTAAATATTGGTAACAAAAATTTGAATTTGTCCAAGAAGGCGGAATTAGAGGTATTTGGGCAGTGGGTATGTTACAGATTGGTTTTCAGATTTTTTATGTAGTGATGTGGCCCAAATTGATGGTTTGCGTATGTCATATCTTTCAAAGTTCCAAAGACCTTAAAAAACCTTGGGAAATGAAGGAACTATATTCACCCCACATACTTTGATCATAGAACTATAAGTGATATCCAAATTTCTAACAAATTCACTAAGTGATCTTTCAAAGTTCCAAAGACCTTAAAAAAACTTGGGAAATGAAGGAACTATATCTCTAGTATGTTGACCATAGAACTATTGATACAAAATGAGATATGCAATTAATAGAATAAAACTTGTACTTTAA